>RJWM01007744.1:49782-76687 GCA_004363535.1 Dasyprocta punctata | reverse complement strand
CTATGTGTAAATACATGTTTGTTCACAAACAGTTGTTTGTGTCTATATACACATGTTGCTTAGTTTGCACATAAGGAAGCTGAGATACAGAGATGTCACCAAGGTTTCACTGACAAATGGTGACAGGGTCAGTTCTATATTTTCTAGTGGAGAATTGTCACATCACCCCCCCCACACACACACACATACACTAGATCATTCAAATAGTCACATCTTAGACTTGTAGTATTCATACTATAATAGTATTTTGCAATTTATGAACATTTTTTAAAAAATTAATAAAAGTATTAACTCAAGAATAAATGTCTCAAATGCTGCATTTAGAGTACTGCTACCAGAAAGATTCAAGTGTGTCAAAACACTCAGGAGAGGAAACATCAGAGCAATGCAAAGGTCTGTGTCATTGTTTGGTGAGGTGCTGATTACTTTTGAAAAAGACGTGTCTTTTCCTACTTTCTATCTGCCTCTTGATGGTCTCATATTTGTGGGCATCTTACTAATGATCTGCCCACTATAGTCCTAACAGTACCTACATTCTAAATTGCTATCTAATCAAATACTACATTGGTACATTGGTTTCTGGTGTCTCTTATCTCTTTAGCTATTGCTCTTATGATAAATCAAAAATTTAGCTTGAACTGAAGCTTTGGAGACCTTTCATATCATACTATATTGAGCTCCTGTGTTCTTTGTACACATTTCACTTGTCATCATTATTGATTCTCCAAGGGTTGAAAGACTCCTACACTTCTCTCCTTCTGATAAAGGTTTCACACAGAAGTCGTTAGCAAAAAATGGAAAGTACAACTACAGGACTAGCACAAGATTTTCCATCTTATTCATGTGGAAATCATTTATTGAATACCTATTCTTTGTAAGTCTGGATGATATATAAAGATGAACCACTTTCATCTAGATAAAGCCTGGGTATAAATCATTGCAACACAAAGTAGATAGTAACATATGTCATAGGAGAGGAATAGATAAATTTCTATGAGAAGTGAGAGGATTAAAAAATGACTTTGTTGGAGAAGCAATAAAGAGTGCTTCTCTTTGGCATCTTTTGAGTCCATGGCAATGACTGACTTTAAGCATGGTGAGGTTGGAGGAAGTAGTGTACTTGCATTTAGTTCTAAGAGCAAGAGAAAGTTTTCTGAAGGAGTTTAAACTCAATATTAAGATTCATAATTAAGAAAACTTAAAGGAATCCTGTTAAGCATTCGTTTCTCCTTGGGAAAGGGAACAGTTTAGAACATTTAGTCAAGGTTTACAGGGGAAAAATTTAATATAGGACACATACTTCATAGGATTATTTTATAATATTCACCTACAGAGTCAGATGCAAAATAGTGCAGGAGAGCTGTTCACACACCAGAGACCCAAAGTATCCAGCTGGGTGTGTGGATCCCACAGCAAAGTTCTGCGTGAGTCCTACTAAAGTCCTAGAGCCCATGGCAATGTCCTCTATGAGTCCAGCTGGCGGTCTAGAACCCGTGACAATGTCTCATGCACATCTGTCTCAAGCATCTGTGCTGGAAAGGCCCAAAGCTCAGTGGTGGAAGCTAGAAAATCTGTTCCAGTGGGATGAAAGATCTGTGCCAGTAGGTTGAGGGTTCTGCACTGGAGCCAAGAAGCAACACTCAGGGTAAGGACCAGAGCTTCCCAGTAAAGAACTGCAGCCATCCTCAGCAACAGTAAGGACCCAAGCTCCTCCAGTGAAGAGAACAGTTGAGTTCACACCAGGAAAAGCAGCATGACAACTTCTCCAGCAGGATCAACAGCGCACCCTCTTCCCCTCCAGTTCTCCTTGTATGCTGTTGGCAACAATCCTCAGGTGGGCCTTCCACACCCAGCACCAGGCTGACTCTGTTCAGTTGGGTTTTACAAGTTGACCATTAGTTAATCTACTACAAACATTTTCAACCACATGACGCTCAATTTGGAGAGGGTGACTTTTTGTGAGAATTAGTAGTATGCACCGCAGTATTGATGAGTAGAGAGAGGAGATGCCAGGCACAGCGCACTGCCTAAGAGGCAGGTGATGCTGGGAAGTGGGGGAAAGTTCGGACTTGCAGCCATTTCGCCTCTGCTCCCTAGGGGTATACAGCTGCTCAAGATCAAGGGAAGTGTGCGCATTGAAAGAAATGAGCATCACCAAATAAAACGAGGTGGGGGTGGGAGGGGGGACAATGTGAAAGGCAAAAATACTTAAGGGGCTGTAGAATCTGAATGTTACCTTGTCTAGAAAATAGCTTTATGAAGAGGGATGAGATGGCTTGTGTTTCTTCCCGTAAGTAGGCTCTGTTCTCAGTGGTGGGAATGTAACAGTGAACATGAAAAATGTCCCTGCCATAAGTGAGCTTGTAGACTAGAAGAGTCAGCCCACTACCATATGTAGTGAGTTTTATAAATTCTCCCAAATGAATCACCCTAACCACCCAATGTATCTTTTGATCTTAGTTTAATATTTTACATATTACTAGCTGTTCTGTTTTGATTTGTTTCTTTTATTGACTTACTTATGTATCTATTCAACAAATACTCGATGTACCTGCTATGTTCCAGACTTAGTGATAGGCACTCGAGTACAATAGTGAAGTAAATGGGCAGTAAATCCTGTCCTTGAAAAGCTTATATTTTAGAACTGCATCACCCAACACAACTTTTTATAATGATAAACGTGTTACATCTCTGTTGTCTAATATGGTCCCTGCTAGCAACTTAATGGATACAGAGCACTTGAAGTGTCACTACTACTTTAATTAATTCAGATGTAACTACATGAGCAGCCACATGCAGCTATTGGTTATTGAATTACATGAGCTATTCTAGAAGAAATGATAGACAAACTAGTACTATTTTAAAGGAATAATTATAGATTATCATAGATGTTGTGAATTCAATACATGAGGTCCTAAGTTAGAGAACGTGGGAGAGAGAGGGAGAACTTTTAGGGTACAGTCAGGTAATTTGCAATCAATCAATTTGAATTGAGATCTGGGAAGTGAGTAAGAGGTGGTTATACAGAAAAAAGGTTTTGTGGAATAGAGGCAAGATGAGGTCCCCCGGAGGGTACATGAATTAGGATGCCCGATGAACTGCAGCCCCGGGACTGAAGCGACACAGGGAAGTTGAGGGAGCAATGGGAGCCACACCATGCAGGAGGCTGGGTGTAGGAAGCACCCCTGACCCTGCTTTCCATTGCGGTGATCATTTCTTCATTAATCTTTCTCCATAGAGTGATTCCAACAGATCAGACCACAGCATCCACCCATCTTATTTAATCATCTGTCAGGTCTATTCTGTCCCTTGATGCGAAAATATCAGAACCTACTGTGAAACTGAAAATTGAGCTGGGGGAGAGCCACACTTACAAGAAGTGTGAAAAACTGAGCAACAATTCAGAAATGCTTTATAATTGTAACTAATTATGAATGATTATTAATGAGACAAATTAATGATTTTCTGCTTTTGGTTCTCTCTCTCTCTCTCATATATATATATATATATATATATATATATATATATATATATATGTTACTAGAAGGTCTAACTTATAAGGTCTGGGGACACTTATTTCTTGAAAATATTTGAGAGAAAACATGAGGTGGGGGAAGACCTGAATAGGAAATTGATTTAAAGTAACTCAACTACCTTTATAGCTGCTGATCCATGATGTGGCGTTTCTCCTCTAAATGTACAAGTATTTAAGTTATGGAGATTAGTGATTTATGCAGAGAGATGCAAGTCCTCATGTAGACGAAATAGCCACAGTTGGGGAACTTGGAAATACCTGTGGTTTTTGGATATCACTTTTGTCATCTTCATCAATTTAAAAAAATTGTCAACGCCTAGCATTTAGAATGGGAATCTCTCTCTCTCTCTCTCTCTCTCTCTGTGTGTGTGTGTGTGTGTATATATATATATATATTTAAGTCTGTAGAATCATGGTACATTAGTTTGGATGTAGGGCCAAGGGCAACACTTAAAATGAAAGAGAAAAAAAGTGAAACGCCACATGCTTTTTATTAAAGAACCTTTCACTGAAATGGTATTATGTACAATAGATGTACTAAATGTTGGTCCAGGGTGATTAACACTGACTTGAATGGCTGTTGAAACTTTTTATCTTGCCTAGTCCAGCACCAGCCACGTATGATTACTCCATGTTGGCGATTTGTTTCTTGTAACTCATTGTGGTACAAAGTTGCTGTCATTAGAACAGTATACTGTGAGGCAATTATAACACCCAATAGTCCTACTGGACTTTAGATTTAGCAGGATGCACTCACGAGTGTTTTGTCACACTCACAGCCTCATGAGAAAGCGCGTCATGGGACATTGTCTCCCTTTACGGGGAACCTGAAGCCATGGTGTGTCCCTGGGTTGAATGAAGCCACCACACCCTTTGCCTTCCTTTTCCTTGACAGAGGGCAGTAGAACGCAGCTTCTCCTCCCCCTCTCCTTTAATATCCAACAACATGCCATTGCAATAGCGCAGATTAGGTTTAAGAGAATATTTTGAGTTCAGAGACAGAAAAGTTCAGTAGCATCAAGAATCGTTTCATTGCAAGTAGCTTAAATGTAATGCAGAGATGACTGAAAATCAAAAGAGTTTATTCTTCCTTCTCTAAAAAGTTCAGAGACAGGATGAATTTCAGGGCACAGATAATGACATAATAAATGACTGTTGATCCCCTCTTCCTCAACATCGGTTCCATAACCAGATCAGCCCTTTCTTCCTGTGGTTACTCAACTCATATTTTAAAGATTAAGTAGCACATACTGGAAAGAGCCTGAGACTGGCAGTCAGGAAACTCGATTTCTGTTCTCAATTCACCACTATCTCTGTGAATTTCCTTGGTCAGAGATTTCAAAAAAGTGGATTCACTCCAAAATTCTGTCTTTCAAGATTGAAATTCGGACTATGGGAGATTATTATCTCCCATAGGTGAGGAAGAAGAGAATGCCTTAAATCCAATATCCTCAGCAAAGAGATATTGGTTTTTTGTGTTTGGACTCATGTTTCACTTTTCTACTCAAGAGTCCCTCTATTGGAATTTGAACACTGGAATGCCACCTATGCGTCTGTGCACCTGAATCATGGACCCAAGGGTAAAGAGGACAACTTGGACTCAGAGGAGGTTGACCAATGGAAGCAACAAATAGATTCTGCATTGTCCTGCATTCAACAAATACGTAGCATTGAACATGATACTCACTGATCCTCTAAAAATCAAGCCTCTCCCCTTAATCTTTTAGTGCTATGAGCTAATTCCCTTGTCTAATTGTTCATGGAACTAGAATTCATCTCTCTGCTTTCCTCTCATAAGGTCTCCCCAGTCACATGTTGCCCCAAGGGGAATTGGGCCATTCCAGATGGCTTTGATCTATGCCAGTACTTTTCATTATGTAAACTTTCCTTCTGACAGCTCACGCGGAACATGTCACATCTTGAAAGAGGAGTTTCATTAACTACTTTGCTTCTGCCAAATGGAATCAGTGTATCAATGGCCCCCTGCCAGAATGCCAGGGAGAGAGAGAGAGAGAGAGAGAGAGAGAGAGAGAGAGAGAGAGACAGAGAGAGACAGAGAGAGATGCAGATAGAGAAGCAGACAGAGAGAGGGGGAGAGAGAGAGGTTCCTTTATGCCTGAAGCACCAGACTGGCTTCCAACTGAGCTGAAATTTCTTATTTTTCAAAGATGAACAGAGTTGTATGTCTCGGGGAAAGGAAGCCTTTGACCACTTGAAGAGGGGAAGATTGCAGAGCCCCAGTAGTAGAATCAAGAACAAAATCCAATATTCCTGACCATCAGTGTTGTGCCCCTTTCACTGTATGTTATGTAATCTTCAAACCTTGAAATTTTCTTTATGTATGTATTTACGTGTTCAGTAAGGTTCGATGTCAGATGCACATTTCTTTTGTAAAGAAACAGTTGTCATCTTAACTTCCCTCCTTAATCATTTTCCTAGATGTACTTAGTCCATGCATTCTACTTATTTTACCTCTTCAGTACTTCTAATTGCCTTTGTATTTTAACATTCACACTCTTTATGGTATTATCTTTCTCCATGACTATTGTATGATACCTTAAATAAATAACTCTGCTCACATCAGACAGAGGAAATTGCCTGATCCTAGATGGGAAAATGAGATTGGCAGAAAAGTTTATGTTAGGAACCAATAATTGAAGAAGTAGAAGGAACAGGTGGCAGGATACAAATTACAAAGGATCTTGGAAGGATTTATGAGGTAGCCGAGAGTTTTATGAGATGAGTTTTGGAAACAGTAGAATGTTAGTTATTAACAAGGGTAATACTGGAATTATTATCATAACCTTAGCTGAGACTAATTGGAAATTTATAGTTTGGTTTGAAGAGTTTTATAAACTCTCAAAAAGCTAACAAATGTGTTGGAGGAAGCACAAAATAGGCATTATTCATTTCATTTATTCAACCAATATTTCATTGAGCAACCTGTTCCAGGTGACTGCCATGTGACAATGAAAACATAATCAAAAAGTTCTATCTTCATACCAGTTACATTCTCTGCAGGAGAGATTGATTGTAAACCTAACAAGTAGATAAATTATACAAGAACAATGGGAGAAAAAAAGAGCAGAATAATATACATGGCACAATTGGGATCTACACGGCCACTCCTCCCCACTCACCTGAACTTGGATGATACCTTATAACAGGGCTTACTGTAAGTGCTTAAAATAGGGGAAAGGAAGACTCTAAGGCCCTGGAAAATTCCAAACCAATCCTCATGCACACCAGCATGACCTACTGTGACCTTTCTTCCCTTGGAACTTATTGAAAGTTTATTCATGGACTGTATCGTATGCTCACAATTATAACAAAGTGAATTATGGGAAGGGACATGACTTGGCACCCTGTCAGTCACATTGTCCATCACCCTCGGAAGACCACCATGGAGGTGCCTTAAAGCTGGCTGGATACTTAAACCCCTGTACCCTGTGCCAAGTGGTGGTGGACCTATGACACATGTGCCACAGCTGGTTGTTTGTTATCACTGGAAGTTCTAAAAGGTTCACCATCATTGACCAGTTCCCCTGGCACTGGTGCCATTTCCTTTTTGCTGGGGGGAGCGTGCACATGCCATGCATACAATAGCCTTGGCTGCTGTCTCCTTGCCATTTGTGCTATGTTCAATTTTTTCATTCATTGCACACAGCACAAGAAAACCTGAGACCCATTCCTGGAACCCGTACCCCAACTGACACAGAAGAGGGAGGTGTTATTTCAAGTAAGGCCGTAAAGGTGGACTTCATTGGCAAAGGAAAATTTTGAGCAGAGACATGAAGGAGAAGGAAGTGGGCATTGTGGAAATTGGGAAAGGGGGTAGACTGTGCCTAGCTGAGAAGATAACCACTGAAAAGCCATGAGGTGTGAGGAATCCTTCATATGTGAGAAACAAGGAAGGCACCCTAGCTCGGGTGGAAGAGCAAGAGGGTAAGAGAAAAAAGGAATATTAGAATTGTAATAGGGCAGATGCAGAAGCTTTGGGCCATCCTGAGTACTTTGGTCTTCAGTAATAATGAAATAAAAGGCTGTTGGAGGCTTCAGCAGAGAAGTAGCATAACCAATTTTAAAAAGAATACTTTTCTGCTACTAATCGTTGAGTATTAACTAGGGAGAACCAGGAATGGAGATAGTGAACCCATTGAAGAGAATACTTGACTTACTGGAAAATGAATACTGACTCAGACCCACATGGTGGATATACACAGACAGCACACAAACAAACTTGAACAATGGAGATTTCTTTTTTTTTTAAAGAGTATATAACAGAATAAAAGCAATCAAAACAAACCAGTGTAAGAGATATAGGACTTCAAAACATTATGAAATCAACAGTAGTTACCATAATGCCCTTTGATGTCTTCAAAATAGCTGCAGGTGACTTCAGACAAAGTATAAATCAAACAGAACAGAATAGAATAGAAAGAATAAAAACAAAACAATGTATGTAATAAAGGACTTCAAAGCAAGCCAATAGCAAATCCAAAATCGCTACCATAATATATCTTGCTATCCTTGAAACAGCTTCTCTTGCTATGGGATTTAACATAATCAAACAAAACAAAAGAGAATAAAACTGAACCCAACAAAACCATGGAAACAGTATAGGACTTCAAAATAAGACCATAGGGAATCAACAATGGCTGCAACCCTCAGAAGAAGATTCCCCCCAGATGACACACTGTTTAGTGATATCCTCTGAACCTGTGATCAGACCACTGGCCCTAGACCTGCAATGTTAGTGAAACCCCAAAGCACCACAGGCGTGCAATTGCATTTCACCTCTATAGCTATCATCACAGCCTGTGTTTCCCAGATAAGCCGGTCGTTTATGAGGGTAGGGGGTTGGGGGGATGATACTTCCTGCTTGACAACCGGTGCACCAGAAGGGGTTGGGGTCTGGCTGTTCCCAGTCTAGGTGCAGCCCATGCATAGCACTGGTTCCCAGGCTGGGTTTACTTGGTGCTGCGGCCTTTGTTCTCCGTAACCCCAGTTTTTGAATGCTGCTGACTCATGGGGAGAGGCTTGGATCTAGTTGTTCCCAGTCTGCTAGAGTCCGGCACACAGCACTGAACAGTGGAGATTTCAAAAGATTTGAAGAGGTGGTAACAGAATCATGAATATGACAACGAAGTGTCTTTCTAACCCTGAGGTCCTAGCATGCTGTCTAAACACTTTCAAGGCAAGATTCTAGGGCATTAAGTAGCCTGATGACTATTATATCCAAGACACTATTAGAATTCTCCTGAAATTCTATCAGAATTTAGATGCTTTTTTTTTTTTTTTAGCCAATTTCTATTTAAATGTGAATTACTCCTGGGATTCAAATTGTACGAATAATTATCACTGACACATCTTTCTGAATGAAGAAACTGAGAAAACAGAAAGGTTATTTTATGTAAAGGAAGATTGCTCTGCATATGTTCCAAGAAGAAAAATCTCCCTTTCTGTGGAAGCTAAAACTTGTTAAAATGAGGCTTGTGTAATGGATAAGTACAGTAGTTTGCTGATGGTAGAGCCCAGGGCTTTTATGGACAATGCTCTTTATGTTGGCTTGCAGCAATTTAAACAAATGAGGAAGGTCTGTAAGAGGAATAGCTTCCCATTTTGTTTTTAGCTCTTCTGTGACTTCTAAGGGTGCTGTAAAGGCTGCACTTCTCAGAGGAGGTTCGTGTTTCTGTGTTTGCGCGGCATGTGCATGTATATGTGGAGTGCGTCGGTGGCTTACGCAGAGGCTGGTAAACAGTGCAGTGAGTTGGGGTAGAGTAATAGAGGATGCTATGGGGCAAGCAGCAGTATGGAGCAAACCTAAACCAGGTTGAAAATTGTGACAGAATTTGCCAGAATAAGATATCTATCTCTAAGAAGAGACCTAAAAGTGAGTAGATATTATTCAACTAAAAGAAATGCTACAAGAAGGAGAATAGTCTTCCAAGTAAGACCAATACCAATGCAAAGGCCTTGAGCTAAAACAAGGGGGAATTTGATGCGTCACAGACCTAGAATGAGACCACAGTTCTGTGTTGCAGACAGGGGGGCGTGGGGTACGGGCAAAATGATAGAACATGGCCCTTGACAACATGATCAAAATATATGGTGGATCTTTAAATTTCTTTTAAAAATGTATGACAGTAAAAGGCACATTGTTGTTAATCTCCTGCAAGTGTTTTGCTTCACTTCAAACACACTTAACCCATTGTTCTTGCTATTTTCTAAAGCAGTTGTGGAAGTCCTCTTTTGTGAGTGTCTTGAGTTGCACTGTCCAGCTACCTCTATGACTTGAATTGATTCAAAATGTTTACCTTTTATGTTCATTTTGCATTTGGGGAAAAACCAGAAGACTCCTGGTGCCAGATCTTGTGAATAAGGTGGAGGAAGACAGCTTACAGTGCTTTTATCTGACAGAAACTGCTGCACCAGAGCCTGTAGATAATCCAAAGCATTGTTATGGAGGATGAAACCATTTGCCCATTTGTTAGGCTGTTTTCTAACCACATGATTCCTTAAGTGCCCTAATAATACCTTACAATATTCAGAGTTTATCATACAGTTTCTGAATACAATCTAAGCTTACACGGTGTCCACAAGGTCATAAAAATAATCAATAGCACACTGGCATTGGATCTTGATTAAAGAAGTGTTTTTTGTTTTTTGTTTTTTTCCAGGAAGATCTCACAGACCCAAGGTTCATCTTCCCTGGTGACACTTCTTAATCTGAAGTGGCATGTTTTCAAAACTCCAATGCAACAAAGTTTTATTTTAATGCAATGTTCACGATGGATGATTTATGGCAAAGCATCGCAAAATATGCCTTCTGTCATCCACAGCTCAGAACAGATTTGATGGCATGTAACACGTGTTGTTACCACGGTTCAAAAGGCACCTTTGGCATGGGAGATGCCTGCCTTTCCATTGGATGTCACCCAGCCCCAGATTTCCCTGTAGTTTTGATCACACTTCATGAAGAGGAGGATAGGAAAATCAGTTATTTGATAGTTGTAAATAGATATCTTTGTCTACTACCAAAGTTGACATATTTAATTCCCAGGAGTGACTGGTCACTGTATTAACAGGGCATGTTTGCAGCTCTTTTATTCTCATTATATGTGACTCTAAACTACCTTTTACCACCTCAAACCTTAGTGGTTCCAGCCAGTAACACTTATTTTTCACACATCTCTGGATTAATTGACTCAGCAGGCTCTGCCTCTTGTGGCATAGGCTGAGGTCTCCTGAGGGGCTCTGTTCACCTGGGATCTGGGATGAGGCTTCGAGATCCAAGACAGCTCCAGCTTTCTGGCCTTGTTTCTTCTCCTGACCTCCCATTATGTGGCTGACTGTTCTGAGTTTCTTTATAGCGCGGAGGTTGGTGTCCTAGAGTGGGAGGGAAGCTGTCAGACCTGTAGAGGCCAGGCCCAGGATGCACACGGCATTGCCTCAGGAGCACTGGGTGGTCAAAGCAAGGAATAAGGCTGACCCGGCTTGAAATACTGATGCATCCCTACAGAAGGGGTGAATTGTTGGCAAGCATGTTTGTAGATAAACTACCATACCTTTTTTTTTATCATAATTTAGAAAACAATAAGCAGCAATTCAGAGTATGAAACTAAAAGAAGGGACTAAGCAGAGACTTTGACTAAATAATGTCAGAGTGAGTTGTGTGTAGGCGACTGTGTGGTGGTGAAGGATACATAGATATGTAAAAGGCTCGACATTTCTAAAAGTATTAGAATCTTGTCAAGTACTTGGTGTGAAGGCAAAAGCCCCATGCTTCCCAAGAGAATTAGTGTCATGACATTACATTGTAATTGATGTGTGTTAGTTAAGAAAGGTCTAAGTAATCAAGAAAGGGGTTTATCTAATTAAATGTATTCTCTGTTTAAGCAGATGGGAAAATAGTTAATGTGTTGCAGAATCTGCAGAATACATTTTACATGAAAAGGACACTTTTTTTTTTAAATTTTGAGTTCAGAAACCTTTGTGTCAGTCAGTACTTACTAGAGAAACAGATTTAATGCAACATACACAAATATATGAGAATGTACACGGTTGACTTACAGTGGCTGACCACAGTGTTGGGTGTGGAACAATGCAGAAGGGCTGTCTGTGCACTGGAGATCAGAAGGATCCCATCAAAGGCCCAGAGCTCATTGTAGTGCTGTGTGTGAGTCTGTATCAGGAGGCTGAAGAGCCTGTGATGGAAGCCAGGAAATGTCCAAGGTATAGGCGAAGACTAAAGCTCCTCTAAAGAAGCAGCAGCAAACCTTCACTTCCCTTCTGTTCCATTCGGGCAACAAAGCCTGCTGGTTGCCGTCACTCACCCCCAGGGTGGGTCTTCAGTAAATCCCTTTACCCGCATCCATAACTGTGCTGACTCGGCTAGTTGGGTGTTTCTTATTCAAGTTGACACAGTCAGTTAACTATCGCACTAGCTGTATGAATTTCACATATTGATAATAATTTGTTTCCCAACCACATCACAAAAAAATGAGTCTCCTGGGTAATTTTTTCACAGTTCATTACTTTTAAGCACAGGCCAGCATACTTAGTAGGTGCTTGCAAAATGCTTGCTGAGTAGAATCAGGCCGTGAGTTTAAAGTGAGAGGTGGATGTTACCTTTTCCTCCAAAGGAAAATTTCCTTTTTCATGAAAGTTAATATTATGGCTACTAAAAATAAGAATAATAGAGTTTCCTTTTCATTGCACTAATGGTACTTGAGTGGATTAATTATCTTTTTGTTCATGTTATCCAGTGGCACATATTCAGGGCCCACAGCACAGATCCAACAAGTGTATTAGTCATGGTTTTGTTACAGATTATAGGAAAGAAGATTGGATTAATGAGAGGTTGTAGGGGTGGAGCACTTTAAACCATGGTGGAATGTGCTGCATAAAAAGTGTTAGACAATGAGTAGTAGAATAGGGAGGGGGATACATACTCTGAAAAATCAAGAGGTAAATGAACAACTTTTGAAGAAATGGAAGGTAAAATTGAAAAGTTTCTGCCATGGGAAACTGTCAACAAAATGAAAAGGTCTGCTATAAAAGAGGAGCAAATGTTTGCATTTACCTGATAAAGGTTTAATATTCAGAACTTATCAGACACTCAGATAACCAACTGGTGAAGAAAAGACAAAAAAGTAAAAGCAAAAACAAGAAAAAAAAAAGCCCCTCTAAATAACCTGTTATACTTGATACCTTGCGTTAACTTGAGAGGCTTAGAAATTTAACTAAGAGATTCAGCAGGAAGCCAGGATCCTTGTTTGTAAATATCCTCAGCCTGTGCAAGAGGAGGGCACAGAGGTGGTGTGAGCGTTACACCCGCCCTAGGATGGTGGCATCCTGCTTACAATATAAGGGAGGAGAAGAGGCTTGTTCTCCCATTTTCCTCTGGCTGCTTTTGCTGGCTGTTGCCTTGAAGTGTTGCCCTAGTGCCCTGCCACCCTGCCTTGGAGCAAGCTGTTTATGGACTGAAACCTCCACAAACAGTGAGCTAAATAAACCTTTCCTTCCTTCATTTTGGGTGTCAGGTATTTTGTCCCAGCAATGAAGGAAAAGTAACCAAGATATAACTCAACTGGAAAAAGAGGCAAAGAACTAAATTTTATCAAAAACAAACCAAAGATAACACGTGTTGAGGATGTGGAGAAAATTCTTTACATTGTTGATGAACATGAATTGGTATAGTCACTGTGAAAAGCAGCATGAAGTTGCCTTAAATAATGAAAAACAGAGAAGCCACCATAAATGACTCAGCAGCCCCATTTCTGAATATATTTCCAGAGGAACTGAAGTCAGAATCTTGAAAAGATGATTTATGTTCCTGTATTCCTTGTGGCGTTACTTACAACAACCAAGACATGGAAGCAAACTGAATTTCCATTAAAAGATGAATGAAAAAGGAAAGCATGGTGTATACACACAGTGAAATATTACTTCATCTTTAAAAAGAAGGAAGAAGTCCTGCTATTTGTAACAACATTGATGAAATTGGTGGATATCATGCGAAGTGAGATAAACCAGACTCTGGACAAATGTTAAGTGATACCATTTATTTGAGAAATCCCACGTATTCAGACATACAAGCTAAGAGCACAATGATAGTTGTCAGGGGCTAGAATTATGGGGAAAACAAAACAGCAGGAGTCAAAAGGTAAAAGTTCCAGTCATGCCAGATTTGTCAATTTCAGAGATCTACCCTACAGTATTTGCTTATAGTTAGCAACACTATATTATGTAACTCAAAAATTTGTATCTTATGTCAAACATTCTTATCAAACACAAAAGTAACACACAGGATATATTTACCTCTGAACTCATTGAGTTGTGTGCCTTAAATATGTAATTGACATACAGCTTCATGTATGTCAATTGTACTTCAGCAAAGTCCCCTGAAAAGGAAAAGATGATAAATTCTCATGACAGTTTTCATGTTCGAGAATGTGGCTCCGCCCCCAGCAGCTGCATTGCTCGGCCATCAGGGAATACCACAAGTTCAGCTGGTATTTAAACCATTCTTCTATGTCTATAGAATCTGAATTCTCTTAAAATAAGCCTCAGACATCACAATAGGATGCCCACCTCAAACAGAAACTTTAAACTCAACCTTCATGATACTTGATTCTCTGCACTTTGCTTCGACATGTCCAATAATGTGGAGCTCACTGACATTATAGAGTTTTGTTAGTGAAGAATGTGGTTTCTAAAATAAAAGAAGTACTTACCTGGAAGTATGATTCATAATTTATAAAGTGCTTTCCCTTGAGCAAATGACATCCTCTCTAAACCTCACCCTGCCAAATAGTGAAACGGGAACAAGAGAGGAGGGATAGTATTTATATTACAAGGCTGATAAGGGATTAAATAAGGTAATGCAAGTATAGCACTTATTAGAGTGCCTGCCTATATTCCTCTGTAAAGGTTATTATTAACTTTTCAATTCAGTCCTACAAATACTCAACATTATCTTCCCAATGAAATAGCATACTTGAAGTATTTTGCGTCTTATCTCCTTGGATGCTTGCAATTGCTCTTTGTGGGAGTTGTCTTTGTTCTTACTCTTCTGATGAGAAGACAAACACCCAAGATCTATGCCGGTAACTCTGTGTGCCTTCTTTTGCGATCAAGAAATGAGATCTTATCCTGTCAACAAGGCTTGCTAGACAAAGCTGGTCTGGGATAAGGTATTGTGTGCATCAACTTTTCTCCTTATTCATGGGACTTCCTTTCTTAGTTATCAAGGAATGATGTATTTCCCAGCATATCCACATGCTAAAATGAGGACTGACACTGGTCAACTGTCTTGCGAGGACGGCCGGTGAGTTCTTTCTACTGGATATCTAACATTTGATATGACTCTGAAAGCGTTAAGACTTTTTTCATGGAAATGAATTGCAGGTCTCAGGGAGAAGAGGCAAGTGGATGTTAGGATCATTAAATATCATGATATATAAGTGACTATTTATTTTTTGCTTGTACAGACTGGCATTCCTTTCCCTAGGTCACTGGAGTCTAGAAGGTAATTTGGGTCACTTAGTACTTACAGTGTTATTGGGGTGGGGTCCTGAATATTTAGATACGAATGGGTTTTCATGAAAAGAGGGTAGGTCATAGAACCGAGGAATACGAGGGCTAAAAAGCAATCATTGTACTCTAATCTTATTCTCTTATAAGGGATAAAGTGGGAGTTTAATCTAAGATCTAGAGGCCAATTAGAGTCAGCAAGATTGCATGTTGGAATGGATGCTAGAATCCCGGGCTTCTAAGCTAGGATTTAGGATTACAGATCAGCAGTAAAATGGCATTGTTGAAAAATTCCATCTTCTCTTTAGAGTGATTAAATTCACTGGACCTGTGAACAATGTGCTTAGCTCTTTTAAAACATCTTTCAAAAGCTTTGGTCACATTCCCTCCGAAGGTAGTCCTGCATGCACGCAAGACCAGTGTTTATGTTTGAGAGAGTCCCCATTTTTTCAGTATCAGGAATTGAACTTGAGGCCTTGCACTTGCCAGGCAGGTGCTGAGCCATCACTAAACTACATCCCCAGCTCCAACGGTTAGAGTCTCTGACCCTGCTCAGCAGGGAGAGACTGCTGAGGGTTGGATTCTGGCCAAGGTTGTGCCACTCTGCGTTTGTGTGTATTTTAGGCAATAATCCTGCTTTTAGCACAAAAGCAAAACGCAGCAGAAATGTGGCTGTATTTGGAGATTCATTTCACATAATCGAAGCAAGGCTGGAGTCAACAACCTGGATTTAATTACTGTTCTGACAGCTGGGAGGCAATTAATCCTTCTCTCACTCCGCCCTCCTCTGCCTCAGCTTTGAAGTGTCACTTCTTTCTTTCCCTCCCTCTTGTACTAATTAGAAACATGCTGCAGGGTGAAAGGTGACCAGTGTGAAGCTACAACACTGTCACCAAAGCCCTTTGATAGCAGAGAGAGCTTGCGGTGGGAGGAAGAGGATCCACAACACGAGCATCTACTTCTCAGGCAAAAAGAGCCAGGTGTGGAGCTGGCCGCCAGGTTAGACTGAGGCTGCTGGCCACCTGCACTGTGACTTGGGCAAGTGACTTGATTTCTCCGTTCCTGTTTCCACATCTGGAAATCAAGGACTCCCAAGTTCCCTATTGTCTGTTTGTGTAAGGGGGTAAAATAGAAGTGACTCAGAATAGTAAAAGCATCTTTTTATTGCAGAAGATAGAGACCTCCCAAATAACTGTATTCAAAAACAGCTATTAACTAGCTCAGAGACCCAGGATCCAGAAAGTGAGATGACATAGACTTCTTGCAAAGATGTTTGTGAGTGGTGGCGAGTTTGTTTCATGGCTTCTTCTTTCGTACCTGGTTGTCCCCTTCCCTCTGCTGCATGTCCTCACTGAAAGGACGGGTCCAGCGTCAGCCTTGGCCAACTTCTTGCAAACAGTGAAGAGAAATAGGCTCAGGTACCTAAGGTCAGCAACCAAAGGACCAATGTTACTTCCTTCCTGGCTCTTTGGAATGTTCCATGGAGCTCTTCATTGTGTTTACCCTAGGTGTCAGATTTAGTTAGACATTAGTTTTAATTGTCAGGAAAAAAAAAATAATGATTTTGGAGTTCAGGGTAGAAGGAATTAATCAACCCAGAAGGGCTGTAGAGGCAAAGTGACTTTTTTAAGTCACTGCCTATTTAGTTTTGAAAATAGGGATATAATGCAAACTTAGCTAAATCCCAGTAGGCACTTTAGATTATTAATGAAACTCCTTCATAATTCCTTTTTCCTGTTTAAAGATGATTATGACCCCAGATTTCATTACATTAACTGAATGAGTCTTCCCACATGTAAACTACTTATACAGACACAATACTACTATTGCTACTAATAATAGTAGTCATAATAATAATAATAATAATAATAGTTATTCAGTTTAAGGACATACATCTTTTATCCAAATGCCTTTGACCCATCTGTGCTATATTTTCTATTCAAATCTGTATGCTAGGTTTTTGTTTTTGTTTATTTCTGAACTTGCCTCTTGTTTTCTGGAAAACTATTAGTTCAATCACAGATGAGACATTCTCTGTCATTTCGGTTGTGACTTTTCACAAATATCAGAGCCAGCTGTATGAGAGAAAAAGATAATACGTGAGAACTAAACCATCCTTACCTGTATAAACTCAGGGACATGCTATTTTGTCATCTGCTCTCTCTTTACCATAGACTGACCATGTGTAAACCTGCATTCCTCTCTTCCCTCTGTAAACTTTGCATTCCTCTCTTCCACCGTGGGGATCCTGGCTAGATCCGAGTGGCAAGTGGTGAATCGGCAGCTGAACATTCCTATTCTACCTGCATTGTTTAGCCTGCATACAAAGGAACTATGTTTTGAAAAATGGGCAATGTTGCATAAATTCCAGAGTTTTGTTTTTTCTTGGGGTATCTGCAGATCTGGCAAGAGCTCATCTATGTTCTTGCATGCAGATAGTTGGCTATTTTGGAATTGGGGCTGTCCTCTCCTGACAGGGCCTTGCTTGTTTCTTGGTTTATTATGGTCCTCACCACCAAACCAGTTCACCTGTGTATATCATCCCCTGGGCAGTCGTGAGTGACCATTCTCTGGAATACATGGTCCTTACTCTTTTGCTGCTACTTCTGCCACTGATAACTTGTCGCTCTAACACCATCTAATCTCCCACTGTTCAGTCTAAGAAGCACCGTGAGACTTACTGTGAATCTGACTCAGCCACAGGGGGTTTTACAGTTACTGACCCCATACAGAATCCAGATCATCAAGAGCAGTATCCAAAATGATCTGGATATTACTTATTTTGAATCAAGTTCCTAGATTTTTTTGTGCAACCGTTGGTAGCCCGAGGCCTATTGGAAGCATATATACTCAAAATAGTAGTAATAGTAGTAGTGGTTAGTTTGTTGTTGGTTAGTATTAACAAAATAATTATTGCTTATACTGTTGTTGAGGGATGAATAATAGTATTTTCCTTTACAAGCCACTGACATGTATTGACCCCAACTTCGAGTCCATCACTGTAACCACAGCATCAGGATTCGGACAGGCATCCTGTGTGCGCCTGTCCGCCAACTGAGTATCGTGTCTCAGCTTGTTCCCGTGATGTGCTAAGGAAGGGGAAGAAATGTGAGGATTTGGAATGTGCCAAACCTTTCAAAAGCACACAAAACTACAATGCGAGATGAAAGTCACGGTTCTGTTTGTTCTGCAACTGTGTGAATAATCACATCTTTCCCTCTCTAGATGAAAATGAGAAGCGGATGTAAAAGCAGCAGCAGTTTATGGAGTGATTCTCTGGCCATGTCTGAAAGTCTGTCCCCTTTGCCTACTTTGCAACTCTTCTGAGAAGTGACTGGGCACTTTACACTTTGATGTTTTTAATCTCAGTATAAATCTTCAAATTAGTTTTAGATCAATTCGGTGGAGCATCTGAAGGTGAAGCACAGGTCCTTAGCATGGGTGGCTGAGGCTGAATGTGGATCATCCTGAACTGGAGCTCAAAGTTCATCCTCTGGTCCACAACATCGTCCTGTTCCCTTTACAAATGAAGCGGTGGACTTCATGGCCTTTCAGAGCCCCTGCAGCACTGTAGTCTATGACGTAGGGTGGCAAAATGGCCTGTAGTAAATATAGCATGCTTTTTTTGCCTTATGCTTTTACATCTATAGGGAGGATTAAATAGAAACCCGATATACTCTTCTTTTCGTTCTGTAAACTTAGGCCACTACATCATTGTAAATGTATCCTCAGCACTCACAAAACTATCACCACTGTGAGAGCAAAGGTTACGTCCACTTTTCCCATAGATATCCCATGCCCAGAAAAGTTCTTCACAGTGACAAGGCATTCAGGAAATATTTGTTGAAGCAAGTTTCCTCTGAGAAACAAATGAAAATTTGGTAGCATGAGAAAATGTGTCTAAAAGGAGGAGTGTGTGTTTTGAGATTTTTGCTTTGTTAAGCTTACTAGTGGAAGTTGCTGCGATTTTTGGGTGAGCAGAGAAA
Organism: Dasyprocta punctata; assembly: GCA_004363535.1. Lineage (NCBI taxonomy): Eukaryota > Metazoa > Chordata > Mammalia > Rodentia > Dasyproctidae > Dasyprocta > Dasyprocta punctata. The sequence continues at coordinate 57,628 of RJWM01007744.1, read as the reverse complement.
ACATAACTTCACAAGTCAACAGCATCCATCTTGCCCAAGGTGCTGTAGTGGCTTCTTATTTCCAGGGCTTCCTGGGAGTCACTCTTGTTTTGGGCATGCCCCTGTGGCCTTTCTCTAACCACCAGGAGGCAGTGCATGTTTACTCAAGTTCGGAGCTGATTTTGTGGTGAACAGTGTGATCTGACAGCCATTGTACAGTCTTTTTCCCTGGAGATGTCTTCATGTGCTTATGAGTGTGGAAAGAGATTGCTTTCTAACGCGCTGCATGGCAAACAAATTGTGTTCTTGTGCTTGTTGAATATTTAAGTAGTGAGGGTAACAATCAGGTTCAGCGCTTTTCCGGGACTGACACTGACATAATAACAAGTGGTAGGAAAGCAGTGAAAGCCTTACCTTACTTGTTCTGCAAATTTTCCTTTAAATTTTACTGGGGTGAAAACCATCTGTGCATGAAAGGTAAGCTCAGCTCCCGATGGCTACCATACAAACAGCTCCCAGCTTTACAGCTGTGATTTCCATTACTTTTCAATGGAAAATAAAAGGCTAGGAACTTGGGAGTATGAAAAGACCTGTACGTAGATCTTACTCCCTTGTCCTATGACAGCTGTTGCAGAAGCAGATGTCATAGTGCTTAGCTGAGTGTCCTAGGGCCTGCCACACCCCATTTCACAGTCCTTAAAGGCATACTAGGTGAGTATGCCTTTCCTCTTGTCGGTGAAGTCTTGGTTGGTTGTTACCTGCTTTGCAATTATTTTCTTTCCTTCTAAAACAAGCAATAATTTAGCCTGAGTGGCTAAGTTGCTTTGGGATTTACTTTCACAATCTTCATTGAGAAGCAATGCTAAGTGTTAACCTTGCAATGGGATCATTAGGCTTGAAGGATCAAAGTCTCACAATTCATGAGATGTGTGACAAGCCACTGGCTATGGCTTCTTCACCCATTCATTTTGATTTCTCGTCCGTCTCTCTACAGAGGTCTCTGCATTTCTTAGCTTTCCTGAAAATACAGTTTTACGTATTTCAGCCGTTCTCTGGCCTGTTGAAAACGCAGTTGTGGGGCTCAGTCAGTGCTGCTGTCTTGTGCAATTCCAGTGAGAAGTATAAATTTATTAAATAGAAGTTCGGTGTGCACTAGACCCAAAGTATGTATTGCTGATTTGTAATCCTGCTCAAATGCTTCATGACGTTGTTGGTTTTGAGATGGAAAAGACCTTCAGTCATGGTAGACTGAAAGAAAGAATGCAAAATATGTAGTCAGAAACCTTGATTTTAATCAGTTGTGCAATACACTAGCTGTGACAGCATGATCATTTAATTTAACCTCTCCAAATATCAATGTTTTATCTGGAAAAAACCCATAGGAATTAATAGTACCTTCTTCACAGGATTACTGCAAGGCTGAAATAAAATACCATGTGTCATTAATTTCCATACTTCAGTAATTCACAAATAATCTTCACAATTTTTGTCACAGTCAGATAATGTCTCTACTCTTATTCACTTAATATTTTTCTTTATACTCACTTTTTATAGGATATGAAATGTCTGAATTGTTCTGAAAGAATGCCTTTAGAAAGTTGATTCAAAGCTACTTACATGTTTTCCCCTTATCATATGATAAATATAAAACAATTTAAAAATACTTTTGGCGATATGCCTCTTTTTCCTTCCACAATTTTCAGTGGTTTCAGAAGATTGTCATACGTGTAAGATAAAACAAACTAAGATAACAGAACAGTGCATATAATACATTCAGTGGTGACTACAGTAAATGCTGGCCATTGCTTTTAGTAAGGTGAAAATAGATTTATATTTATAAAGTGGTTATTTAAGCTAGGGGATCTTAGTTTCACTTTTTAAAATCTTTGATTTTGAATTAGAAATTCTTCTTTTACCTTCTGGAATAAAAGCAGCATAGGGTTTATACAATCCAATAGCCCAGGGTGTATTTACTTTCATAGCTGTCCTTCAATATTGATTTGTAAATTAATCGACATTTCAGTTTCTTGGTATTTCATTTTAGCATCACCAATGAACAGCAATATTTTAAAACAGAGTTTTGTGTTACATGGTTGGTGGGTCTTTAATATTCTGAGGCTGGAGTTAGATGGCTAGAGAGATTAGCTACCACTTTCAATTCCTTGAGCTGACTCTGGTTATTTTTCAGCCAGAACACTGAGCATATATACAGGACTTTGGAAACACGACAGAGAATAAAGCAAGGTGTCAGTCCTTACAATGCTTCAGTCTGATGGGGGAAATGGGTAAGTGAAAATAATATATTTACATATCAGGTAGTGATAAACGTGATACAACAAAAGCATGGTGGCAAAAGACAAGTGACAGTAGGATTGGTTACTATTTCAGAGGTGCTAATCTAATACAAAGTCACCCTTTGTGTTAGAACCTGAATCAGGTGAGACAGAAAGTCACAATGTCCTTTAGGAGAAGACAGATCCAGCAGAAGAAAGAGCCACGGGCAGGGAGCTGGAAGTGTCCATGAAACTACAAAGAAGCCAGCATAGCCAGAAAAAATGGAAAAGTGGGCTGGGGAAGAGGTTACCACACATGGGCTTTTTTTTTTTTTCTTCAGTCTGAGAGAGCAGGAAGCCTTTGTGGGCTTTGAGCAAAGACGCAACCCAATCCAGAATGGTTTGGAGCCATGTGTTTAGTTATTGTGGAAGTCGGACTGTCCAGCAATAAGGGTATAAAAGGGAGCCCTGTTCAGAGCTGTTTCTTTCTGCAGTGAGAGATGATGGAGCCCTGGGCTAAAGGGATAGTGTTATAGGTGGACAAATGTGGTCAGATTCTAAACACGTTTTAAAAGTAGAGATGGTATTTTCTCATAGCTTGGATATAGGATAAGAAAGGACCAAGGGTAATTTCAAGGTGTGGGGAGACAGGGAGAGCACTGAGAATGGTTTTGATTGCCTGAAGTGTTCATCTTTGGTAGTCTTTTGTGCTTTTTCCCTATGGAGGGCACCTTAATGTAACTCACTTTCCTTGATGGCCAAGTCCAATTAAAATTCGTGGCTTCTAAGCAAACTCACATGCTTTTGGCCAATGACCACACTGGCAAAGCTATCAGGTGCAGAGCTGGAAACAACCAGGGGATAGCTTTGCTTTTTGACACTTTTCTTCTTCCTCGACTGGTCCTGAGCTGTAATTATATACAACTTTTGCCCTTCAAAAGGAACATTTTCCCAAAATATTCAATATTAAATAAAACAATTCAACTCAAATTAAGTTATGTGTTTCTTTCTTGATTACGTTTTATCCCTATAAACTTAAATATTCATTGTTTCTTGGATATCCGTAGAGTTTCTCTCCTGCTTTTATTCTTCTAAACATTATGTTGCTTTCAAACTGTAAAAATTATTAATGAGCTTCCTAATATGTTCCCATCAAGCTTATGTTAATTGTATTACCTTCTTTCACACTTGAGGATACAAAGATTCAGAGACTCGAGTTGAATTAATCAATTCGATTAATTAATCAATTAAGCTCACAAATGTAGAAAACGGTGATGCCGACAACTGAGATTGGGAGCATGCGACTCGCAGTGCCAGCTCGTAAGTGCTACAGCCTGTGGCTTCGCTCTTCTGCTTCTGCTGCATCACACAAGCAATCATCATCTTCCTGCTGCTCTGCTGCTCCCATTTGTTTCCCTGTGGCTTTCACTGGGATGTTCTTGGAAAGGAAGGGTGCAGTTTCTGCAGTGGGAGTCTTGCTTCCACTAAGAATCATTCCTTGAAATGCTTTACATTTCTTTCTCTGAGTCTCTTTTTTTCCTGAAATACTACATGTCTTAGTTACTTTTCTCATTGCTAGGGCAAAATACCTGACACCCAGTGTTAAAGGAGGAATGGTTTATTTCACCTCAGGATTCTTAGAAGTTTCAGCGCACAGTTGCTAGCCCCATGGCAGGGCATCGTTGCAGAGGGGCATCACAGAGGAGAAACTGTCCATGGTAAGGCAGGTAGGGCGCTGCTTCACTCAGTCTATGTAATTAAATTGTTTTATTGGAGACGATGCCTCCGCATATATCACAATAAAATTGGAGATGACCTGAATACATAGAGAATAATGTAAAGTGTTGGATGCTATGAATACTTAAAATTATATCCTTAATATAAATATATCTTAATCCCAGTGAATGAACTATGAAATTGACAAAAATCTTCTACAATTCATTGTTTTATAGAAGTTTCAGGTCATAGTCAGCCAGCTCCAAGGCAGGGTGGTAGGACAGAGGAGAAACAGTCTATGGCAGGGCAGGAAGCAAACAGCAAGCCTACTTTTTTTGTGTCCCTTTATATTCCATCCAGGCTACCAATCTATTGATTAGTACCATCCACATGCGGGGTACAACTCCCAGTATTCACACCAAGAACTAGGTTAAACCAATTTAATCATCACACAGCCTTGTGGGAGTTTCACACACCTTAATCCAGCATCGCACACCCATGGTCCAGCCACCTCCCAAAAGGTCTACCGTATGTAACAACATGTGCCTTTTGGGAGGACATTAAGATACAAGCTTCGACACTACAGTATTCAAATACACTTACTGGACTTAAGTATCTGGTAAAATATCATCTTTCAAAAGTCTTCCATGACCATTCCCATCACGTTTTCTTTTCCACCCTTGTTATGGTACTTAAGCACTGGTGCTATACTTCTTCTCCGAGCCAGCCTGTGGTATGTCTAGTGCTGTAGCATTATAATTCGTCATTAGTATCTGCTCTCCCGGGAAGTTTAAGTTCCATATGACTGGAGCCGTCTCTTCATATTTTCCTTAAGTCAGCATTCGTACTCGGTGCATTTTAATTCTTTGAGCATACATTCTTCGGTATGTTTTATCTAGTACTAGCCACTGCCAACCGTACAGCTGGATATAAAATGGGCATTGAATATATTTTGAATGAACAAAGGGTAAAGAGTTTAAATTTCTCACAGGTCCTTTAAAGAAAAAAAAAAAGATAGATGGTCAGCGTCTCCAGGCTTTGTAACCTCATAAGTTTCCCTATAGACAGAAGGTTTATATTTTGTCAGATGACTTCTTTTCTAGGATGTACACAAAGCTCTCCGAGGCTCAGCTTTCTCTTTCATGCTGCAAAGGCCAAGTCAGCAGGGAGACGTCTGCTACCCACCCCAGCCTACTCCAAACTTCATGCAATTTTTATTTGCCTTCTTTTGGCCAGCCAGCCCAGTATTGAGCTTACATAAAAATTCAACCCTCTGGCATCTGATGAATAGCATAACTCCTTGGCCAGAATTTGCTTGCATTGGGGGAGGATTCAAAAGGCATCCAGCTGTCTGTGTACTCAGATTTCCTCAGTGGGGCACCGTTCCATCTCAGTGCCCATCGGTAATTAGCCCTGTGCCATTTGCTCACCTGGCGAGTCTGCAATAAGAGACAGCGGGATAAGATAACTAAAAGGCCAGACTTGGAAGCAGAAGATTTGCTAGAATATTTAATAACATTCCATCTCACTTTTGCTTCTGCAAAATGGGAATAAAAATGACTTCAATAAATACCTATCTGTTGTTTCTATAGTCTTATGAAGGAGGGCCTATGCAGGTGTTTTCTAATCATAATTTTGCTCACCAAGTAATCCTGAGATGATTTCTCCTTGCAAGATGGTAATTTACCAAGTAAAGTGGATGTGAAGGTTGCCATGAAAGAAACAGGTCACCATACGTAATAGACCTTGAGAGACAGTCCCTGTGCATGAGCGATGCTCAGCGGAACTGAAGATGTTCCTGTTACGGTTCTAATCTAGCTTCTTTATCACTACCGTGTTGATAATGTCATCAATACAGTTTATTATTGTCATTTGTAAAGTATTTGTTGAATGTTAGAAACTACACTAAGTGCTTTGGATAATTTAAAAAATTTAATTCTTTTGACAAATTCCCCCCTTCCCCTTTTCCTCCTTTTTGTCTTACAAGAGAATTTATGTGCAGACGTTGATAAGTAGTAGACCTGTGATGTGAACACAGACACTCTGACTCCAGAGCTATGGAGCTGCTAAGTTCTTAGCTATGAAATATTGGCTGTGGATGCCAATAGGTACCATGCCGAAAGAAAATGCAGTGGGGTTGTCTAACTGGAATAGTTTTGAGATTTTATAATAATAATCTGCTCTTTCATTAGCAGGTTAGAAAAGATTTTATTATCTTCATAAATGAAGAAACTGGGGGCTAGAGGCTTAAAAATGACATGGTCAAAGACTTGTGAGATTTCCTAATATTTTAGAATTCTTGGAGCTTGTTTTCTTCATGCCTGAGGTTTTATAGAGATTTTTGAAGGAGAAGGGCATCATTTATTCAGTGCTATATGGTGAGCTGCTAATAGCATACTATCTTTAACTGTATTCATGAACAAATTGACTGGGCATGGAAACAATATTGATAATTTCATGTCAGATGACAATTACTGAAATTTGCACAATTGTGGAACAAATAGTCTACTTTAATTCTGAGACTGTCTGCAGATATTGTAGGTCAGTTACTGCAATAAATTTATGGTATCCTTTCCTGTGTGGACATTATTTTAGATTGGATTTAAAGGAAGATATTTGAGGACTTATGAAGCACTTTATTAGCACCTCGAATGGGAAATAAAATGTGAACGGACATTTTCACAGGAATACTTGAACAAGATGATTTGTAGAAGCCAGTGGGGAAACTGATTCCTTTTGCAAAGCTAGAGACACTAGAGGGGGATAGAGAATCACTGACCTGATTGGATCTGAGCGTCTTGGGAGTGACTGGGAGTGCTGGAGCTTGCCTTAGTGGTCTGACAAGGAGATGCAAGATTTTCTCTATAGTAACCAAACTCTGGTTTCTAATATTATTTTCATCCCTGTTGAAGTACATCAGTCATCAGAAGAACACTTATTTTCAACAACATCCTTACAACAGTTCTTTCCTTCTCTGAAAATGTATGCCTTGCCAATGATAGTTTTTAGATGTGTGGGGTTTTTTTTATGTTCTTTCTTTTCTCTCTGCAGCGACACCCTAATAATGATGATGAGACTTGAAAAAACAACAGTAATAATGACTCACAAAAAGCTTTCAGTCACTAGGCTAGAAAAAGAGATGCCAAATTTGAGGCTCTGTGAAGATCTGACAGAAATTATTTATTTGCTTTTGAGTTTCTTTGCTCCATCGAAAAGCTTGTTGTATAGCTTGGCAATGGCTCAGAGAAGGCTGATGTGTGTGAAACACGGACATTTCATTGAAAATTCGCCTGCATCTTTTAGCAGAAGAGGAAAATATATCCTGAGGATCATGATAACTGCTAGACAAAGGATGCATAATAATACTTTTAGGCAGGAGTTATACACAGGCTATTGTGGATGAATAAGTGGAGCTGTCCATGGAGTTGGACTGGACCCAAGAATCTCTGCAAAGCCATCTGGAATATTTAGGCCTTCACAATGCGGCAATCAGACTTCCTCTGAAAGGACTGATTGCTAGTCTTGTTAACGGGGGAGAGTTAGCTATCAGTGTGTTTAATCATAGCCTGACAACAACTTCTAGTAAATAAGGACTTAGGAAAGGAAAAAACGTTTTAGATATGCATCTGTATTTGAAAAGTTTTGTGGCTTACTTCCTTTTTCCTAATTTCTCAATGTAGGCAGCCTTTTCTCCCCTCTAACCATTGCTTTTTTTTTTTTTTTTTTTTTTTTTTTTTTTTTTTTTTTTTTTTTTTTTTTTTTTTTTTTTTTTTTTTTTTTTTTTTTTTTTTTTTTTTTTTTTTTTTTTTTTTTTTTTTTTTTTTTTTTTTTTTTTTTTTTTTTTTTTTTTTTTTTTTTTTTTTTTTTTTTTTTTTTTT
>RJWM01007744.1:28601-49682 GCA_004363535.1 Dasyprocta punctata | reverse complement strand
CATTTTTAAATACTGTCTTTTTGGAGTCTACTTTCCAAAGGATCCTGGTATCTAGAGCACAGGGACATTGACTGCATGGAAATGGGAATGGGAATCTGTAATGGTAGAGATGACTATGACTAGTGCTCACATGTTGGCAAGAATAGATATGTGCTTGTACATAGTTATTTTAGTTCAATGAATAAAAGTACATTTCTAGTGGTGCTTTCTTTGAGGCTGATTTAGAAGAATTCTAGACTTAGTTCTACATTATGGTGGAGCTAAAGAGCTCTAAGGCACGATCTCTGGTGTTAGATTACAGAGTAAACCAGGTATAGTGACTTCAGTAAGTCCCAGCTTCTAGAGATCCATCCTGAGGCTGACTCTAAAGGATCACTGAACAGAGGAGCCACACACCAGCCTGGATAATGCCGTGATGTTTCATCTCTGAAAAACAAAACAGAAAAAAAAATGACAACATCATACAAGGTACAACAACTGACCTTTTACATAATATATCTTCACTGCAAGGTGAAATAAATGAGTCTCTTTACCAGGAAGTTCAGGTAATGTAACAGGAAGTTAGCCAAGAAAGAAAGAGGGACTTTGGGAACTCGGGAAGAGGGAGTGGAGGTGTGTGCAAAATTCTTGATGAGAACTGTAATATGCAAACTGGTGCTTCAAAATTTTATAACCAATAACTGGGTTTTATTTGGTTTTTGTGGATTTACACATTTTTATAGATTTATCTGTAAATTTTTATACATTTGTAGGTTTTTAAAATCTAACTAGTGTTTTGCTTCATGATGAGACAAACACTTAGTGTACATTTTTTTTTGTACCCAGCAAGCTTCATGATAGTTTTATGAACCCTTAGGCATTTAAACTTTTGACTCCTAACCAAAATAGCAATGAATTTATCACATTTTTTTTCTCCTGGAAGGGGGCTAATGAGAACAGAATGGAAGAAATGGTTTGTGGAAAACAGTGAAAAGGCATTAAAAGAAAATGATGGTTTTCAGAGAGGAAGCCATGGGACCCATTTCTACAGAAGTTATCCATCCTTCTTTCCTAAATAGGGAAGTTGAAGCCCAGAAATGTAATTAGAAGTCTGCCTTCAGCCCGGGTCTAAACTTGGAGCTCGGTAAGCAGACTTGCTCCTGCTCCTTCTCCTCTCCCTCTGCCCTGATAGGATCTGGGTGGAGCGGAAAGAGCTTTCCCCGTTTAAATCCTCACAGCTTTTCTTATCAAATTGGCCTATAGGGAAATTTCATTTCAAAGGACAAAACAGATATTGGTGCCTATGGTGATGGTGAGAACTTCAACCAAGTACACCGTAGAAACATATAAACTGAATCAGTGAAAGAGAACATAGATTTAGAAAAAAAGTTTGAAATGTCCCTGTTCGCTGGATGTTTAGTTGAGCGAAGCAGTTGGCAATCAATTTCATTATCCATTGCGAGGATATTTCTTATTGAAATATATTACTCGGAAATGTATTTTTGTGTATTACGTTGCACTAACTGAGAAAGAACCGTATCCTCGCCACTTCCCTGTCGTTTGTGCTCCGTCCTCAGACTAGCGCTGTCTTTATTGTTTATCCTTCCCACAGCAGGAATTTATAAACTTTAAGAGCAATTGGGTGTAGGGGAGAATGTTGACGTTAGAGATAATTCATTGAGTAAATTGACACAAATTTATTTTGACTGCAGGTCAGTGTGCTGACATCAATTCTCTCAAGCAAAATTGCTTTATCAAAATACAAACCTGTAAAGAAAAATTCCCTTATCTATTTTTCTTTCCCTCGAAGAAATCATTCCTGGACCCTCAGATAAAGAGTGATGAATCTTTCTGAATGTAATTATTCCTTTAAGAAAATAAGCTTTGAATAGTTTCATGAGTTGTGGAAAGAAAAATGCCAATGAAAAATATCTGATTTTCTAGCTACAGATAAGACATTGTTTCTTTGAGACTGGACTAAGGAAAGCATAGTGGGAGTTTAATAGTGCTAGATAACTGTGTAATATTTCATGTCAGTGAATCTCAAACTTTAGCTTAGGTCAGAATAAGGAGAAGAACTTGTTAATGTATGTTGTTGCCTACCACGATGGCATCTCTGACTTGCTAAGTCTTGAATGGAACATGAGAATTTACATTCACTTTTTTTTTTTTTTGATACCAGGAATTGAACTCACAACTTTGCGCCTGCCAGGCAGGCACTTATGCCACTGAGCTAAATCCCTGGTGAGAATTTACATTCTTAATAAGTTTTCTGGTTAGACTTAATAGTGCTAAGCTAGGAGCGCACTTTGAAAGACTGTTTTACACTATATATATATTTTTAATTTCTTTCACATTAATCTTGAGGTTCATTTGTCAGATAAGTTTGAAAAAAATAGGAAAGTCAGGAAAAAATTCTCATATGTTATGCCTGGTAAAAGCCAATGGTGAAGTTAGCTAGCCAAAGTTCATGTGGTAAATCAGTGTTGAAGTACATGTTGAAATTCATCTTTTAGTATTTCAGTTTTGGCTTTGATGGTGCAAAATTTCCTTTTTAGACAAGGTGTATGTGATAAGGCCAAGGAACAGGATATGATGTAATCTTCAGAGGCAAGCAGATAGTACACAAATTATGTGTAAATTCCTTTGCTTGGCACTTGAGGTTTTCTATGACCTGTTGCTTTCCTAACTTTTCACTCCCATATTCAAATTACCTCTATTCTAGTCTCCAGCTGTACAGAATCTTTTTCAAAGGAGGTGGATAATTTTATACCTTCAAACAGGAGATGCTCAATGTATTCTTTCCATCCCTTCTCAATAAAATTGTTTCTCTATATTCAATTTATATCTTACCTCATTCTCAGAACATCCCCCGTTCTTCAGCTTTACTGAGGTCAGAGATGATTGTTTCTTCTTGACATAGGTTCTATATAAGTATTTATTGAACAAGTAAATAAAGGCACAGTACTGTAGAGGGTAGAGTGGTGGGTTTTGATTTGTCCTGCAGGATGTACACAAATAGTGGCCAAAGCTCAGCGTAGATTTTATATTTGATATCCATTTGCCTGTCCTTTCATTCCTACACAAAGGTTTATTTTTTCAAGTTGACAAATAATTGTGTATATTTTAGGGTATAATATATGTTGTGGAATGATCAAATCAGGCTATGTAGTGCGTTTGTTACCTTGCATATTTGTCATGTCTTTGTGGTGAGAACATTTAAGGTCCCCTCTTATAGATACTTTGACATATATAGTACATTATTATTATTATTAACTACAGTCACAATGGTGTCCCTTAGAACAGCAGAACTCACTCCTTGTATCTAAATGACACTTTGTATCTGCCGACAAACTTCTCCCCTTCCCCATCCTGCTCAGACAACACTTTTATTATTCACTTCTAAGACTTCAATTTTTCCAGATTATCTCTGTAAGTGAAACTACATGGTGTCTGTCTCTCTGTTCCTGACTCATTCCACTCAACAGAATGTCCTCTAGCTTTATCACATGTTGTCACAAATGTTAGAATTTTGTTTCTTAAAATGTCATATAGCATCCCATGGTATAGATATGCCACAGTTTTAAACCTATTCATTTTTTGGTTAGCAGATTGTCACCAGATCTTGGTTGTGGTACATGAGGCCAGAGTAAACATCTGAGGGCAGATGTTTCCTGAACAACTGATTTCAGTTCCTTGAAGTGTGTACTCAAAGATGGAATGCTGATTCATGTGATAATTCTATTTTTAGATTTTTGAGCAGCCTCTGTGTTGGGTAGCATGAAACTTTTAACATTATTAATTTAACTAATGTTTTATGGTTTGAAGTATATAGATATTTTGTTTTCCTGCTTACATTTTCTCCTGTTTTGTATTTTTGATGCCATTATAGGTGGGATTAATTTTCTCAGATAGTTCACTCTTAGAATACAGAACCACTACTGGATTTTCTAAGTTAATTTTGCATCCTGCGACTTTACTAAATTCATTTATGAATTCTTAGTGTTTTCGTGGAGTCTTCAGGCTTTTTTTAATATGTGATTGATTATTAAGCCACCAAAAACAATTTGAATTCTTTCTTTCCTGTTTACATGTCTTTCGACTAATTACTCTGGCTAGGTATTCCAGGATTAAGTTTCACAGAATTGTGTAAATTAGGCATGTCTGGCCACCATATTTGTTCTTGCTTAGCGGCAGCCGTCACACTGTAGGGTGTACTCCTTCTCTTGCTTGACTTAAAGTCGTTCCACAGAGCCTGTTTCTTTCCGACCTTTAATAAAACTTTGCAATTGTTAAAAAAATAAATAAAGTGGGCACACTTGTTTTGTTCTCGATCTTAGAGGATAATCCTACAAGTCTTTATCATTGAGTGTGATGTTAGTTGTTGAGTTCTCTCTTAATTAGCTTTATTGTGGTGAGGTACATTTCGTCTCCCCCCAGTTTGTAGAAAGGTTTTAGAAATTTCTGCAATCAGGAAAAGATGAATTTAGTCAAATACTTTTACTGCATGTATTGAGATGATCATATGGCTTTTGCCTTTCATTCTGTTTATAAGATGAACCGTATTGATTAATTTGCATATGTTGAGCCAACCTCACAGGAATAAATCCCACTTGATCATGATGAATGATCCTTTTACTGTACTGGTGAATATGGCTTACTAGTATTTTTGTTGAAAGCTTGTTGTTGTTGTTGTTGTTGTTAGTATATGGTTGCGGTCCAAGCAATTTACGGTCATGTTGGGGAGTCGGTACGATTACATAATACAGCTTGGTTCTTTTTTGTTTTTAATCCCCTTCTCGTTCTCTGATGTCTTCATTCCTCCTTCTCTAAGTCTCCTTTCCACATTTTTGTTCTTGTATTCATATTGTGTCATGTTGATGACACATGATGTTTACATTCATTGAGTTTCTCAGGTTCTCGTAGAAGGCATAAATTTATTCTGTTTGCTTTCCCTGCTCCTCCCTCTCGCCCTCTCCTGTCACCTGTCCTCCACTTCAGTTATTTTTCAAGTTGAAAAAATTAGTGTTAGTTTTTTTCAAATGTTCAATACCTTATTCCTGGCTTTTCATTGGTGAGAGATTTTAATTATTGTTTCAATCTCCATAGTTATTATTTCTCTGTTCAAATTTCTTTATGATTTAGCATGGTAGGTTATATGTTTAAGGAAATATGAACGTTTCCTCTAGGTTATACAATTTGTTGGCAAATAATTGTACATAATGGGCACTGACGATCCTTTGTATTCATGTGTTGTTTTTAATGTCTTCTCTTTGAATTCTCATTTATTCATTTCTTCTCTCTCTCTCTCTCTCTCTCTCTCTCTCTCTCTTTCTCTTTGTCAGTCTAGCTAAAGGTTTGCCAATTTTGTTTAATTTCCCCAGAATGTAGTATGGCATTATTGATACTTTCTAACATGTTTCTAGTCTCTTCTTCATCTCTTTCTGCTCCATTCTCACTATTTAATCCTTCTACTTATATTGGGCTTAAGATTTCTTCTTTTTTCTAGTTCCTTGAAGTGTAATTTTAGGTCATTTAGAGTTTTCTTTTCATTAGCTGTAATTATTTGTTGCTCTAAACTTCTGTACCATTCCTGAAATAAAAAAGTATTTGTCTCTTGAGCTGCCTTTTTGTATTATCAAAATGTTTGCCGTGTCCAGAGGACGCTGTGAGCAGACAGGGACTAAAGTGTTTGAATGAGTACTGGTTAAAGGACAGTGAGAACAGTGTCAACTACTGTTACCTGTGTGGGTTGTTCTCCTCTACATATGCAAACTCAGATGTTCCTTGGAATGCCAACCAAATAGTGAAGCAAAGTACGTTAACGATGTTACTACCTAGGTACTGCACCTCCATGACCCTGTGCCCTGTGGTAACTGGGTAAGAGAGAACTTTATGGAGTACTCTCTTCCAGCAGGATGCCCCTAGATGCTTAAAGTGCTTTCTCGAAATTTCCTTAGCTGGCCCACCACCACCGGACTTCTGGTAATTTCCCTGTCTGCCACACTGATGCCAGTCCTCATGGGTAAACCTGCTGCTACTGGAGCCTATCGTTTCTTATTAGCCTGTCTCAGCACTATCCTTCCTTCTAGTACTTATTAGTGAGTTTTAATTAAGCATTAATCTCACATGTCCTCTCTGGGTATTTCTTTGGTGCCGGGGCAACCTGCTCCATTGGCTACAGATGAATGACTGCCCTTAGAGAACTGTTTTTGCTGCATCCCATGAATTTTGGTATGCTATGTTTCATGAGGAGAGGTCCTAAGGTGTTTTTAAATTTCTTCTTTAACATATTCTTCAATCCAGTAGTTGCTCAGTAGTATATGTTTAATTGTTACCTATTTGTTAATTTCCCATGATTTAGCCTATGTTTTATTTTTTAATTGTCTACATTTGTGAACGTTTATTTTTTTAATCATTGAGTTTGGAATGTTCTCTATATACCCTGTATTCATGTAGATTTTTATATTCATAAATTGCAGCTGTGTCCTTCCATTCTTTTTGTTCTCCTTATAGTATCTTGTATAGAGCAAAAGGTCCTATACTTTTATGAAATTCACTTTTCCATGTTGGAGTTTATGAGTCAAGTTTTTAGTCATGAAATAACTCTATCTAACAAAGCAGAATAATGGATGCCTAGGGGTAAGGGCTGGGGAGAGATGGAAAAGAATTGCAGGCCAGTATAAAATTTCTTTTCAGGGTGACAAAAATGTCCTAGAATTAGATTATGGTGATAGTGTTACAATCCACTCCACATAATAGTAGCCACTGAATTGTATAGTTGGGTTGAATTTTATGGTATGCAAATTATATCTCATAAATTTATATCTTGTATCTCTCCATGAAGCTATTTAAATTAGTCACTAATTAGCACATCACTAATCTTGCATTTTAAAAGGTTCATTCAGCTGAATAAATAATACTGCTTGTAGAAGAAGTATTTTCCTGACTCAGGGTCATGAAGACTTCTTTTTCTTCTGGAAGATACTTATCATTGTATTAGGTATTAAGATTTATAATTGATTTTAGATTAATTTTTCTAAGTGATGTGAAAATTAATACCTTTTTCCTTTTTGACATGGCTGCCCAGTTATTCTAGCATCATTTGTTGAAAAGATGATCTATTCATTGATTTGCTTCTGTACTGTTGTCAAGGATGAACCAGGCATATTCACTAGTGTAATTGTGAATCCTCTATTCGTCCATCCAGTGATAGCAAAATTTTTAGAGTTTTCAGTGATAACCAAGAGCCGACAGCAGCATGTATGCCATAGTTTCATCATCACTGGTATTTTTCCCAAAATGATGTTGTGTTAATTATTATTGTTCTATAGTATGCTTACAATCTGGAACAGTGATTTCTCCAACTTTATTTTCTTACTCAGATTTCTTTAGGTTATTTTATCACTCTACTTTGTTCCCATAAAATGTAAAATAAACTTATTTATATCTTTGCTAGATTTTTGTTTTGAATTATGTTAAAGATATAGATCAAGCTGAAGAACATGAACATCTTCATAGGATAAATCTTTTAGTCCATAAACATGCTACTTCATACCATTTAGACTTTTATTTCATCAGCATTTTATTATTTTCATGTACAGATACTGTCCAGATTTTGTTATATTTATACAGAAATACTTCATTATTTTGGAATGTCTAAGTGTTTTTTAAATTCTCTTTGTAATTTTTCATTGTAAATGTGTAGAAATATGATTGAGTTTTGTGTGTTGTCCTTATCAGAATCCTATGAAAATCAAATCAAATTTTATTTTATTTTATTTTATTTTATTTTATTTTATGGAAAAAAGGTAAAGCAAAGTTTCATAAAAAATAATAGAATAACAATAGTTAATGTATTACATATTGTTATCTTTAAAGTAGTTGCTCAGGGTATAAGATATGGGCATAACAATTTCCATAACTGATATTAGCACAAACCTTCCTTTTTAATGATCTAAGAGACATCAATAGTATAATTGACTTGAGTATTTTCCCTTTTCCTTAATGTTCTTTCCCCTCTCCTAGTTCCTTTTTCCTGTGAACCAATTTTTTCCCATTTCACAATATCTACTGTACATTTTAGACCTTGTTTACTCTTTCAGTTTCTTGCACAAGAGACAATGTAATGTTTACACGTGAGTCTGATGTATTTCACTTATGAGTATAGTCTAGAGTTGCATCCAGTTACCAATAGAAGCCTCATTTATCCTTGTTTATGGCTGAGTAGTACTCCATTGTTTTGAAATACCACATCTTTTTAATCCATTCCTCAGTTGATGGGCATTTGGGTTGTTTCCAAGATTTAGCTATTATAAATTGTGTTGCTATAAACATGGGTGCACATATACTGCTTTAGCATGGTGTTTTTCATTTTTTTGTGAAGACTCCCAGAAGGGGCATAGCTGGGTCAAATGGGACCTATAATCCTAGTTTTTTGAGGAATCTCCCTACTGATTCTACAGTGGTGCACCAGTCTACACTCCTACTCACAGTGGAGAAGGCTCGTTTTCCCCACAGCCTCTCAGGCATTTATCATTGGTTGATTTCGTAATGATAGCCATTCTTTCTGGAGTGAGATAGAATCTCAGTGTTTTGATTTGCATTTCTCAAGTGACCAGTGACGTTGAACATTTTTCATATATTTATTTGTCCTTTGTACTTCTTCATCTGAGAAGTGTGTATTTGTCTCAGATGCCTATTTTTGAATTGGGTCTTTGAATTTGGGGAATCTGATTTTTTTCAATTCTTTATTTACTCTAGATAAAAGTCCTTTGTGTGAGGGACAATTGGATAAATTTTTTTCCCATTCTGTGGGTTGTATTTTTGCTTCATTGGTGATTTCCCTTGCTGTGCAAATGCTTTTAATAAGATGAGATCCCAGTTGTTGACTGCTTGAAGTATTCCCATGCAGTCTGGGTTTTGTTCATGAACTCTCTACCTACACCTACGTCCTTAAGATTTCTATCTACTTTCTTTTCCTATAGATTTAGTATTTCTGTTTTAGTATTTAGATCCTTGATCCATTTTTACTTTTGTTTAGTGCATGGTGATAGACTTGGGTCTAGTTTTGATCTTTGGCATGTAGAGAACCAGGTTTTCCAGCACCATGTATTAAAGAGGCTATATTTCTTCTACTGGACATGTTTGGCCCCTTTGTCAAAGATAAGCTGGCTAAGTGTCTTTGTAGTTGTGTCTGCATCTTCTGATCTGTTCCACTGATCCTCAGGTCTTTTTTTCCCCATTACCATGCTGATTTTATTACAGTAGCTTTGTAGTATAATTCCAAGTCAAGGATTGTGATACCTCCTGCCTTGCCTTTGTTGACCAGGATTGCTTTTGTTATTCTAGGTCTCTGGTTCCAGATGAACCATCAAACTCAGATTTTAGTTCTAAGAAGTTTTGGTGAATGGATGTTAAATTTCAAAATTCTTTTTCTATGCCAATCTATATAATCCTATAACTTTCATTGTTTGGAATAATTATAAGTAAGATTACATTGACTAATTTTAGATATTGAACTAGTAGTGCCTTTCTGTGATAAGCTTCGCTTTGTTGTGATTTTTGTTGTTGAAATGGGTTTGCTAACATTTTGTACAGAATCTTTATGTTTGGAGAGTAATATTGGTTATAATTGTCTTTTCTTGAAATATCATGATGGAGAATCTGGAAGAAGAAAGTTGCTCATGGTCAGGAAGCAGAAAGAGAAGGAAGGGATGGGTAATTGAGATTAACCTTTCTAGGTCATGGCCCCATTACCCCATCTCTAACCAGGCTCACTTACCGACAGGAAGTCAGCTATGTCACTTCCACAATCTAATCACCTTGCAAAAGCCCTACCATGGAAAACATGAGTCTTTGTGGAGACAGTCCAGATCTAAACTATGACATGGATCCCTGATCTGCAGAAGTCTTGTATCTGTCTCATTATGCGAAATGCATTTAGTCCATCTCTGAGAGTCACCAACGTTTTAATAGCCCCTACATTGCTGAAAATTCCAATCTGAACCTCCCCGGAAACTTAAGGCAAACTATTAGCTGTGAATTCCTGTAAAAATAAAAAAATAAAATTATATACTACTGACTTAAAATTGTACAGGGTAAACTTTCCCAGTGCAAAAGAGAGAAAAGGGTGGGAACAGAGCAAAACAGAAACCTCACAGGGCAAAAATGAAGTCCTGCATATCTATGTCTAGCATCCTGGACAAGTTGTGGTAATGTGACCTCCTGTGAGTTTGGTTGGCCTGGCCTCTCTAGCGTTGTCAGTTGCATAGTTTCTCTCTTAGGTTGACCTTGCTCACTGACTACAGTTTTTCTCAGCAGGTGATCCATGCTCCTTTGATCTCCAGCCTCTTATTTTCTCCACTGTACTTTTGGGTTCACTCTCACAGCTTCACACACTGCTTTCAAGGGCACAGTGCCTGGCTTCCAATGCCTTCATTTGAAATCTGGGTAGACACCTCCCTGACCTCAATACCCTTTCATTTTGCATGCCCATAAAACCAGCACTATGTGGATGATGCCAAGGTTGGTACTAGCTCCAGGAGTGTCCAGTTGAGCACTGTGATCATGGATACAGATGCCTTCTAGTGCCTGGAAGGCTGAGGACTGTGAATCAAAACCCTGAGAACTAAATCCTGAGGCAGTCCCTCCTTAGGCTCTATTCTCCAAAAGTAAAGTCTTTCGAAAGAGTTTACCATTCCTCATTTACACCTGTGAGCCAGTGCAGGATAGGGTGTTGCTGATTCCTGAGATCCCATAAGACATGTTTCCTTTTGTCTGGATGCAAATTACTTCTTTTTAAATGCTAATCTTTTCAGCAACTAAGCTCCCCTTGGCCCCAACTTTACAAGCATTTCATTTTGGGACACAAGTAAAATTCTTCAAGTTATTCAGTTATGTTTTTTGGTCCTAATTCGTATGATGGCTATGGCTAAAAGCACTCAACATTACCCCTGCCAAAACCTGAATGTCGAGCTTCCTTGAGATTTCATCTACCAGATTAATTAGTTTATCTCTCTTAACCTCAGTTTCTTGCAAAGTCTCAGAACATGTTCAGAATGTAGGTAGTCAAATTTTCTGCCAAAAAATAACTCACATGTCCTGCTCAACTGCTAGTGGAGTCCTTGTTTCCCAACCCAAACTTCCTGAAGTTGGAATTTACTATTGGGATTTCTATCAGCATTTTGATCTTCCGAGTTCTGACTAGTATCACTCATCATGCTCAGCTTTCAGCATCCTAGGATTTCTCTAGGTGGCATCTCCAAAACTTTTCAAAATCCTCCTGCAAGTCAGTTGCAAAACCTTCTCAATCCCAGAAATGACCGCACTTGTGAAGCACTGAAGTCTAACTTACTCACTTGCTCCTCACTGGGACATAATACCCGAGGCTCACAATTTAAAAGAAGTGGTGTTTATTTTGGCTTATGTTTTTTTAGTTCTTGGATACAACATGATGGAAAGATGTGGTGGAGAAAAACTGCTCACCTATGGTGACCAAGAAGTTAAAAGAGAAAGGAGTACCCAAATTGGAAGATATTCCCTTCTAGGTCACATCCAGTGACCTACCTACAACCAAGCCCCATTTCTTAATAACAAGTCAGTGATAGAACTCTGATAATCCAATGATCTTACAAAAATTCCACTGCTAAACACTTAAGATTTGTCAGGGATACTCAAATCTAAACTATAACATGCAGAAACTTTTAATACTGTATATTTAACACTTAGCATTTCTTTAGCTTAACTCTACAAATTTTGCCTTGTGTATCTCCTTTTTTAAACTTCACAATATTTTCTAATTTCCTTGGAGAGTTTTTGTTTGATAAATGAATTATTATTTGATTTCCAAGTGTTTGGATATTTTTCTGCTATCTTTCTGTAATTCTGTTTTTCTTCCATTATGATCTTTGAAAATGCTTTGTGTGATTTAAATTATTGTACATTTGTTAAAGCTTATTTTTATAAACTGAGATAGAATCTGTTTTGATGGATGTTCTATGTGTACTTGAAAAGGATGTCTTTTGCTGTTGGATGAAGTGTTCTAAAATTGTCAGTTGGTCTAACTGGTTAATAGTGTTGTTGAGTTCTATATTGTAATGATTTATTGTTTATTAGTGCCATCATTTACTGAGAGGTGAACATTGATGTCTCCACCTACAGTTGTGAATTTGTCTGTTTTTCCATGTCTGTCAGTTTTTGCTTTGTGTCTTTTAATGTTCTATTTTAAGAAGTGCATGTAATTAGGATTATTATTTCTTCTTGATGAGCCTACTCTGTCATCATTATTTAATGCCCCTCTTCTCCTTAGTTAATTTTAAACATTTTCATGGTATTAATATAGACACCATAGTGAGCTTTGTAAAAATGTTTTTATAGTATGCAGGCGCACTTTGTTTTACTGTCCTTAACTTGATTGTGCTTTGCAGATGCTAAATTTTACCAACTGAAATTTGTGGCAACTCTGCTTTAAGCATGTGCATGGGAGCTGTTTTCCTCCCCTTTCACTTTCACAGTATCTGTTGTACATTTTGGATTCCACTAACTCCTTCAGCTTTTTATACTAGGGAGACAACATGATATTCACCCATGTGAGTCTGGACCATTTCACTGATGAGCGTGTTCTCAAGTTGCATCCATTGACCTTCAAAAGCCCTGAGATGAACCCACTTTATAGCTGAGTAGCACTCCATTGTATAAAAATACTATATCTTTCTTATCTATTTTTTCAGTTGATGGGCAAGCTACCCCTGCTTTTTTCTGGATTCCTGTCACATGAAGAATTGTTTTCTCTCCTTTGATTTTCAATCTATGAATTTCTTTTTGAGTTAAATGTGTTTCTTGTATGCAGCATATTGATGGATTTTATTTCTTGATCCACTCTGCCTGTGTTTCTTTTTAGTGGTGAATTTAGGCCATTTATATTAATGGCTATGACCGATATGTATTGGCTTGTCTTTTTCATGTTATTTTTCTGCTGTTGGTTCACTACTTTTTCCCTGTGTTTAATTGCTTACCCTGCTTGGTGAGTTCTTTCTATCGCTGCTTTTGGAACTGTGTCATTTTCGTGTCTTTCTAGAATACCTTTCAGGGTTTGGTGGTCATGAATTTCTTCAGTTGTTCTTTGTGATGGAAGTATCTTATTTCTCCATTAATTTTGAAAGATAGTTTTGCAGGGTACTTCATCTGGGTTGGAAGGTGTTTTCTTTCAGGACTTGAAATACTTCCCTCTAAGCTCTTCTTGACTGGATGATCTGTGTTGAGAAGTCTGCTGTGATTCTGATGGGCTTTCCTTTATAGGTGTTCTGTTTCTCTTCTCTAACAAGCTTTTAACATTCTGTTGTTGTGTTGAATTTCTGGAATCTTGATTATTATATGTCTGGGTGTAGATTTATTTTGGTTATGCCTAGTTGGAGTTCTATATGCCTCAGTTATCTATATGTCAGGTCACTTTCCTATGCTTGGAAAGTTTTCTGCTATTACTTCTGTAAATACTCTTTTTTATGTCGTTCATGTTGACTCCTGATTTTTTCTGACACCTGTCACTCTTATATTATTTTTCTTTGCATTTTCTTGCAGCTATTGAATTGTTATTTCCTGTTTCCTTGTTATTTTTAAGATATCTCTCCTTTTGCAATCCCTGGCTTCAATCCTGTCTTCAAGGTCTGAAAGTTTATCTTCAGTTTCATTCAAACAGTTTTGCCAAATTTCAGTTGAATTTTTAATTTCCTGGATATCTCTTTGAATCTGTTTCATGCATTCTAATTCTTTCCTATACTGTTCATTCAAGGTTTCCATCATTTTTCTATGCTCCTTCTCTGTTTTTTAATCTATGTCTTCTTTAAATATGCTCAACAATTCTTTCGTTATGGTTGTCACTGCTTCTTTTACCTGAGATATTATTTCTGATCTGATTTCTTTCACAGCTTCATGAAGTTGTTTCTTTACTTCAGTTGCTACCATTTCAGAAATTTCAGGCATGAAACTTCCAATTTATTCGATGTCCATGTCTTCTGGACTTGTTCTGTGTTGGCTGGAAGTCTGAGATTGCATTTTTCTCCTTGACATTTTTTGTGTTCCTTTGGATGAGCAAGTCAAGGGGTCAAAGGTGCTTCCTTCATTGGTTGCCCATCTGCATTGTAGGGGAATGGATCAGGCACGTGGGTTTCTCTGATCCTAGGTTCCCAGGGAGACAGTGAGACATTGAGTGGGCTTCTCTGGACTTGTGTGGCTCCACTGAGGCTTCCCCAATGGCGGTGAGCACCGGGAGAATAGCTGGCTGTTTCCATTGTGATATGTTTTCACATGACTTTCATTGAATTTATTCTAGCTTGGGTTTTCTGACAGTACTGAAATTGTAGGAGTATATATCTCCTCAAATTTAGGAAGTTTACTATCACTATTTCTCAAAACATTTTTCCCTACATTGAACTTTCCCTTTTCTTCCTTGTATTTCTCATAAGGCAAACACTTGATATTTTCAATCATTTTACTAGAAGATTTGTTAATATTTTTTGAGTGATTTTCTTTATTTTTCTTTATTTTTAATCATTTCTATTCAGCTATCTTCACATTTTCTAAATGTTTCTGTGGACATCTACATTGTGCAATTGCCCATGTAATGAGTTATTAAATATTTCTGTTATCTACATATGTACCTCTTCCCCTCAGTGAATTTATTTTATTCTATCTCTTTAGTTGTGTCTCTATCTTCTATTCTGTTCCGTTGATTTTCAGGTCTGTTTTTTTGCCAGTACCATGCTGATTTTATTTAGCAGCTTTGTAGTATAATTTCAAGTCTGGGATTCTGATGTTTTCTGCCTTGCCCTTGTTACCCAGGATTGCCTTTGCTCTTCTAGGTCTCTTATAGCTCCATATGAATTTTAGGAATATTTTTCCTAGATCTGTGAGGTATGCTAATGGTATTTTGCTTGAGATTGCATTAAATCTGTATAGCAGTTTTGGGAGTATGACTATTTTCACAATGTTCGTTCTTCCTATTCATGAGCAAGGGGTATCTTTTCATTTTTTGAGTTTCTCTTCAATTTAATTTTTCAGAGTACTGTAGTTTTTCAGTGTATAAATCTTTTACTTCCTTTGTTAGATTGATTCCTAAAAGTTTCATTTTTTTAAAATTTTACTCTGAAGGGTGTAGTTTCCCCAATTTCTCTCTCAGTGAGCTTGTTGTTTGTGTACAGGAATGCTGTTGACTTTTGAGCTGCTGAATTTGCTTATTTTTTCCTTATCCCTTTTTTCTGAGCCTTAATTTCCAGAGTATTAACAATTACTTGGAATTTTTTAGTAGCTCCTTAAAATTGTTATAGATAATTTCAGTATCTAGGTCAACTTGGCATTGCTGTCTCATATAGGAGATGAAATTGTTCTGATTCTTCAAATACTGTGCAATTTTGAATTGTTTTGTGGTTTTATAGTGTGCTTTAAAAACTAATTCTTATTTGAATTTCATGGACAATTTCAGTGTTTCTGTTTCAGTTTGTTTTCAAGCTGGTTGGGCTTAGACCATGACTTCTCAGCAGATTTGTATGGGTTGCAGCTCCCCTATCAGTTCTGTTAGTAAAGCGTTTCTGGACTATTTGCATATATATATATTTATTCACCTAGTGGTGGACTTGGGAAAGGGCCAGTCTTTTAGTTTAGTCTTCTGTGCCTGTATATCTGGTTTACAGTCAGGTTCATATAGTGTGGAGTCAAGGTCCAGAGTTTGTAAACAACTTGACAAGGTCTTTTCCTGATCTCTACCATCTCTTTAATTTTCCTAATATTTCATATGTTTGAGGGGCTTGGTTTCTTTTTTTTTTTTCAGTCATCTGCCCAAAAATTTGGTAATTATCCAACTTTGCCATGCAGTCCTAAAAACTTTCCAGAATCCAGGGTGAAATAGCACAAGGAAAAAACAAAACAGAAACAAAAGTAATCAATCCCTCTTGAGACTGCAGCTCTTCTAAACAGAGAGAATGGTTCTTTTCCTCAGAGCTTTGGATCCTGTGACTCCTAGACTACCTCTGGTGCTACAGCTGTGACAGTGCCTATGGTCAAAGGCGTAACAGATCAGAAAAGGCTGACAGGGCAAAGAGAGAAAAGCAGCTGATTTTCAATTTCCCTTTCTCACTCCTTGAGTTGTATCTAGAGGTCTCCTAGTTCTCTCTATCATATTTGTATGCACACCCAAATTTTAAACTGAGTGGAATTCAGTCATAGAGATATTGCAGGGAAGCATAAGTATGTTAATGTCACTGCAATCTGAATGGTCTTTGAAGTCTTCTCCAGTCCACCTGCTGTTTACTTTCAGAGTTTCAAACTGCTGCTGCATTTAGAAAAGGGACAGAATAGCCTGTGATTACTTTCTCTGACTCACAACCCAAATCTCCCAGTAACAATATGACCTTTCCTTTCTTGAAGCACAAGGAATACGTTTTCAATGCTTGGGACCATTTATGTATGAGTCAGTCTCATTACTGATTGAAAATCATTTGGATAGTAGGATATAGTGCTTTTTCCAGCTTTGGGGGACCTGAACTGCTTAGGAGAAAGCTGTGTACTTCATTTATTGTTACTCAGAAGTTATTTGTTAAATAATAAAATCATCGATTTCACCTCTGGACCAGTCTCATTAAATAGCCTTGGGGAAATCTAAATGTTTTGAATATAATTCAGAATAAAATTAGATAATCATTATGTATTTATCTTTTTGCCATGAAACCAAAGCAAAGATCCATACCTAGTGAGTTCTGATTCTAGTAGAGAGAGAAACACCCTGTTAGATGGTTCTTAATGTCACTAAAAATAATGAGCATAATTGTTGGGCTTAGGAGAAACTGCTAAAATGCCTGCACAGGGAACCCTTGTTCTGAGAATTGAATTAAGTGTTTAGGTCTAAGAATATAATCGTGAACAACTGCCATTTCTATTCAATAGTCCATGAATTAGGCTGTGAAACTTCAGAACTACTTTACTCATTTAGTCACATGATTTAAAGTATTTGCCAAACTCCAACACTATGTAAGGCTCTGGAAGAGGAGGAGAGGATGCTAAAGTGAATGAACCAGCTACTTCCCTTGAAGACAGTCTACAGAGCTTTCCTGACAAGGGCTAAATATTGAATACTTGATCTCTGTTACAGCCACTCCACTTTGCTGTCATGGTGTGAAAGTACAAAGACAATATCTATGAGAGTGTGCATGGCTACATTCCAATAAACTTGTTTACTAAAAGAAGACGTAGAATGAATTTGGTGACTCAGCTATAGTTTTCCAATCCCTACTCTAAAAACTGCATTGTAGAGAAGCCTAAATTACACAGAATAACAAATTACAATAAAATATCTAGAAATGATATTTAGTGGTTACTATGGGAACAGAGAGGATAAATTATGTCACCTGGTCTGTCAACAATGATGTTTAACAGTTCTTCCTGGAGGAGGTGATGTCAGAGATCGGAAATGAGAATAAAGTTAGGTGAGCAATTACCATAGTGGGAAGGTTGAAGTTAAGAAAGCATTTCCTGGAGAAGAAACACTATGAGCAGAGCTGAGGAAGGATGTGGAGGGAATTAAAGATGGATTTGGATTTCTGAAGGTTAAGCTAAGAGTGTTTTTTCGTAAGATGGTGTAATGCTCAAAGGAGAGTTACGGTTGGAAAAGTAGGTCAGTAAGGTCTTAGGCAGAGTAGCAGTGCATTTGGAATTTTATTCTATATAAATAGACTTTTTAGTTATGTGGAAGGACTCAAGTAAGACAACGTCAGAGGTTATGGTGTCATTGGGAGGGTATCTAGGAGAGCAGCATCTAGAAACTGGACTGCAGTTGAAAGCATCAGATTTAAGAAGTATTTAAAAGGCAAAATCTGTGGGACATAGTGGTTGATTATGCAAATGAATCTCACATGTAAAGTGAGGGAAAGTTAAAATTCAAGCTTTACTCTGAGATTTAGAGCTTTGTAGTACGGCCCAATGACACTGGAAATGCTGATAGGAAAGAGCAATGCAGAGGAGAGGCTGTGAGCTTAGATAAGTTACATCTGCAGCAGCTATGGTGGCGCTCGACGCTGGTTTTCAGCCTATACCTGTATCCCAGAGGAACAGGAACACGTTTCTAGGTGGCAGATACATTTTGTTCCGAAGAAACCATGCTTCCTCACAGACTATCACATTAGCAAATCAAATATACCATTTTCTTCCCCTAATTCTTCTTTCCTTTGTGCTTTAGATCTTTAAGTTCTCTCTGGCATTCAAGAAAAGCACATGAATTAATAGTCATTTACCAACGTGATTCTAACAAATATGAGGACATTAGAGTCGTTTGTTCAGTGTTCAAATTCTAGATCATGCACTTAAGTACCTAAATTTCAATTTAAATGCTTAAACTTACTTTTTCTCTGTGTGTATGTGTGTGAAAAATCCCACATAATTTAAAAATCGGGATTGTTGTTAAGATTAAAGTAAATGATATTAGTGTTTTCAGCTCCTGTTTTTTTTTCTTTTCCAGTACCAGAGATCAAACTCATGACCTTGTGCTTGCCAAAGTTCCTCTTTTATGTGAAGTTAAATGTGCTGCCTAATAATTCTCTGTAACAAGAGACATTTCTGCACCCAGAAAATTTTAGTGTTCTCTTTCCTTCTCATATATTCTCTGTAAGGTAAAAAAACAAGAATCGATTTAAAGATACAGTTAAAAATATTGAAACACTTAAATTCTTGAGTCAAGGTAACAGAATTGGAGTGGGGTGAGCTTGGCACATTGTCTGCACTACAAGCATTTTAAATTGTGCGTATCCTATTTCCTTCTAATTCAGGAAGTTTGTACTCATGCTAGTGTCTGTGTGTGTGTGTGTGTGTGCACGCAGACACACTTGGCAGAGATGGCTAATCAAGTCAGAAGCCAAGCCAGGACCATCCTTAGCTTCTAGTCAGTACCACTTCTAAATTTGTTGCACAGAACTGACTTTTCCATTTTCCTTCTTCTGGACAGGATCTCGGGAGAGACACAGAGGCTGTGAGTCCGTGGCCTCATCTGGTATAAAACTGCTCTGTAATGAAAGCCCTAGAGCCGGAGACCTCATTTCCTTTCCCCAGAGTCTTCACAGATGAAAGTTAGGATTTCTATTTTGCAAAGCAAAAGAGCCTGCTATTGAAACTACAGGCTCTGCTTCTCCACTCAGCAAAGCATATTCAGAATCTAATGTCTCCTGCTGCTGACCCTGTTACAATGGCTGTGATTTTTAACATGACCGTGTGCTCTTTGTGGCTGTGTGTCACTCAGTGTAGGACCAGATGCCTACCTGGGAAGGATGCCACAGCTCTGTAGGGCTGAATGACACGGGAACAGGAGAGTCTTGAGAGGATTGTAGGTGTCAACAGGAGGTTTTGGAGACGACTGCTGGTTGCCATTCCAGGCGTCATTTTTATGTACTCTATATGAATGACTGCTAGTAATCTATAGTTACTTTTTTCTTTATAAATGCGAGTGTGAGGCCCACCGGATTTGTTGTCTCGTTTCATACAGAAACCAGTAGGAATAAAATCAAAACTTATATCTCATCCCCAAAGCCTTTTGTGACCTTGGGTAGTATTTTTTTCTGTATGCTCTTATCTAGTCCCTTATTTTATTATAAATCAGTGCATCTTTTGGATTAGAGTTTTTCCAGGTATGACTCCTAAAAAGTCTGCCTCCGAATCTTCTGGCCTAGCTGTCGAAAGGCCTGTTCCTGGGCTTTAATCCAGGATCCCGATTCCTGTGTCTATGGGACTGGAGAGAATTGCATTTTACCACACACTTTTGGTGATTTCTATGAAAACTAATACATATTTTACTTTATTCTGAAATAGTCTTAGAGTGACAAGGATTTGGAGCGATAATGCAGAGTTCCAGGGAACCTGTCATAGTTTCTCTTAATGTTAAATAGCAAAACCATGAAACCCACATTGGTACCATACTATAAGCTCTTATTTGTTACATACCCCAGAATTTGCCAATCTATGTGCTAGTTCCCTGGTGCCACAGCAATGGCTTCATCCTGACTGCCAGGGCCATCACAGGGTTAATTTCGGAAATGGTATAACTCTCCTGAACTTGGGTCACAATGACAGAGCTTTTAAATCATGCTGCAAAGACTGAATCAGCCAGAAGCAGAACTGGAAGAGACATAAATGATTGTTGAGCCTCAAATTCTCATTTTATTGATGGATATACTATCGCAGTCTGGAGAAGAAACACAAGCAAGTTGGTGGAAAGACTGGATAGGAGTCCGTGTCACTCGGCTCAGTATTTCCCTGCAATTTCTTTAAATATCTTTCTCTTGTTTATTTCTTTCATTTATCTTGGAGCAAGGATCATGAAAGGAAAAAAAAAATGTACCTGATGTAATTCCTTCCTACTTGTCAAGTGAAAGGAACATGACAAGTTTTGTCTGTCCTAACTTTAGTGTCGGGAAACTGGTTCAAAGAGGGAAAGTGAGGTCTGTGACCAGCGGAGAGTGGGGCGACATCCACACCTCCACACCCGGACTCCTTAGGCAGTGATATTTTGCAAGAACACCACCCGCCTCCAGCCCTGAATTTATTCACTCCGTGCTGAAATGGATATTTTGTGTATTCAAATAGAACATTTGGAGGAGTGAATATTTATACACAAATTCAAATAGGGCACCCAAATGGGAAAACGTTGTGAACCTGACAACTTTAGCAATTATAAATGGGAGATGTGATGGTAGGAAGAGAACTGACACGAATCAGTGTGAAATTCTGCATTTGGCAGAAAGGACTAGAGAAGCCAAGGTTTTCTTGCTTTTTTTTTTTTTTTTAATTTATGCACCTGAGTATGTTTTTGTTCTGAGATGAAATGGATTGTTCCTATGAATTTTACTATTGCTAGTTGCTTGGTGTGTCTCTTAAAAAAAAAAAAGTTATTCTTGGGAAAATAAGTTTAATTTAAGCCACCTACCAGCAAAGTTGTTGGGAGGAAATATAGAGTTTGAGTTCATGTTTTACCACTAAAACTCACGTGCCTGTGAGCAATTTGCTTTATCTGGAGGCTGTGCCTAATGGAAATGAGAAAATTGCAAGTGCTGATCTCGTGGGCAAGGCCCT
>RJWM01007744.1:0-28501 GCA_004363535.1 Dasyprocta punctata | reverse complement strand
TGTTTTCCTGGTTCATTCTCCTGTTGGAGATCTAGGCTACTTTCAAGATGTAACTATTGTGAACTGTGTTGCTTTCAACATGGGTATGCATTTATCACTGTACTACGATGTCTTTAAATCGGTCAGGAAGACAATTAGAAGGGAGTTAGCTGGATCAAGTGGAATATCTATTTTCAGTTGTTTGAATAGTCTGCAAAATAACTTTATTTATTGATTGATTGATCAATTGATTGGTGGTGCTGGAAATCAAACCTGGGGCCTTATACATGCTCGGCAGGCATCTTACCAACTGAACCATATTCCCAGCTGCATACTGATTTTAATAGTATGGTTTTGTGAGTTTACCTTCCCACCTATGATATAGAAGTGTTCTCTTTGTTTTCAGTCTCACTGGCATTTGTTATTATTTGATTTCCTGATGACAGCCATTCTTTCTGAGTTAAGGTGGAATCTCAGTGTTATTTTAATTTGTATTTCTCTAATGGTTAGAGACACTGAACTTTTTTTTTTTTCATGTATTTATCGACCATTTGTACTTCTGTTCATGAGAAATACCTACTCATTTCACTTGCCATTTTTTGATTTGGTCTTTTATTTTGGGGTGTCTAAATATGTTGAGTTCTTCATATATTCTAGGTATTAGTCTTCTATCTGAGGATAGCTGGCAAGAAAATGTTCTCATTTTGTGGGTTGTCTCTTCATGGAGTCTTAACCAAAGCCATGCCTGTGCCTGCTTGTATTTTTGTGTATATCTTTTAAGGCAAAACTAGTAAAGTTTTGCTTCTCTTTCAGCTGTATCTCTGATCTAGGGTTCTCTCCTCAATTCCCACACATGCTAAGTCTCTATGAGTGAACAGAAGGACTTTGTCCTCTGTGGGACCTCAGATGACAGAGACTTAGCAGAACCACCAGAAACACTCAGTTATTGCATGCAGAGGCTTCAGTGTGGAAGACAACCTTGATGCACTGTTGAATAATGAGACAATAGCTTGGCACATTAGTACTTTTATATCTCAGTCCCACAGGTTAGTACCTGTGTCTTCCCAGCTCATTAATAATGAATCTAAACCTAAAGGGTTGCCCTGCCCACAGGATTTGCTTTCCAACACAAGGCACAGAAAACTCAGGAGCTCACATGAATAAGTCTTTACTGGTCAAAGTCCTAAGGGAAGTCTTTCAAAATATATTGGTAGTTGACATGGACATATACTAAATCCTAGCATAGGAGTGTTTGTGTCTTACTATCTTATGAAGTTTAGCTCCAGATGTTATTCTGATAATCTTAGTTAAACTTGAAATAAAGGACAAATACAACTGGTGGTTCCTCTTGGGTTTCATCCTTCATCTTTTCAAGCCAGGAGTATAGTTAGAGACAGCAGTAGTTCTAGAACTTTTCGACTGGAGCTTTTTACTTAGGTGGACTGGAAACTTTGTCTTGAAATGGGTATGTTGCTTTAAATGATACACTTATTTGGGGTGACTGCTGTGGAAAGATACCTTGACCATGTTGGAGAGAATTATAGCACTTTCTCTGACTTTTGTTTAAATTTATGAGGACATAGTTCCAAGATGAAGCATAAATTGCAAAAGGGTATATCATAAGTCAGTAAAAGGGCTGGGCTTGAAAACCAAGCTTCATATTCTTCAGAAAGCAAATGGAGAGCCTCTTAATTAAATTCAAAGCTTCAATCAGAGAAAAACTCTGTTTTCTTAGATGAGGACTCTTTTCCAAGGCCAGCTCAATTCTGAGAACTTGGCAGCTACATTGATTTTATAGAACACCTTTTGTAATTCTGCATGGGAGGGAGAAGTTTTTGTTTCTTTGTTTTGAAATGCCTAACCAATACTATTTTACAGTGTTCTAAGGAAACTGGATTGTTTAGACTCACAAATGTTTTGTGAGTCAGAGAAGAAAAAGCAAGGCAAAGAAAGAAAATTCTACTGTAAAATTGATTAATTTCACGATGATAGATAACAGAAAGTTTAGTGACTTAGTAGATCAGTGAAAGCCAACAAGGCAGTGAAGCCTCAATTTAGAAAAGTGGATCAAAGTCAACATGTGAGGCCAGTGCCAAGTTTATCCTTGAAAATACCCTGGGGACCAGTAACATAATGTCTCAAAAGCTCAACAGGGCCAGGTTTTCCTCCCACAACAACAGGTAGCAGTTCCTTTGGATAAATACAGACAAGGAGTTTTCAGGGAAGTTATGCAGGAAAAAAAAAAAACAGAACAACAACAACAACAAAAGCTCAGTGTGTCTTTAAACATAAATCACACTCAGGTTTATAAGCCATTCACTCTGTGCAGGATGGTGTTATGGTTTGTGTCTGGATGTCCCCACAAAGCCTCATGCAGTCATGGGGGATGCTTTCTGGAGGTGGCCAAATGTAGAGTTTGTGACTGGTTCACTGTCTAGTGCTGGGATTGTGGGCATGAGTGCTACACCCACCTTAGAGTGGGTGGCCCACAGACAATATAAGGGGCAGAAAGAGTCTTCTCTCGTGTTCGTCCCCTTTTGCTTTTTTTGCTTTCACTGTCTTCTGCCACCATGAATGGTTGCTCCTCTGCCATGCCACCCTGCCTTGGAGCTAGGTGATTATGGACTGAAACCTCCACAAACTACCAGCCAAATAAATCTTTGCTTCCTTAATTTTAGGTGTTGGGTATTTTGTCTCAGCAACAAGAGAAAAATAAGACAGATGGAGAAGGAGAGCTGCTGAAGAGACCACCCCTACAGGTCTCTTGTGTCACACTAGTCCCCAGACACTGTTCAGTGAGGGAAATGCAGCCTGAAACTGCACGTGATGTGTAAATCATCCTCTCCTCCTCTCTCTCCTCAGTCCTCTCTCCCAACACCCAGTTCCCAAATGGGTCCAACTTAATTTGCCTAAATGCATATAAGATTTGAAATTGCAGAAATATTTATTTATTTATTTAATTTTTTCCAGCACCGGGGATTGAACTCACAACCTCATGCCTGCCTGATAGGCATGAAAGCCACTGAGCCAAACTCCCAGCCCTGGTTTTTTTGAGGCAGGGTCGCACTGTGTAGCTCAGGCCAGCCTTGCACTTGTGTTGTAGCCCAAGCCAGCCTTGAACTCACAATGCTCCACCTACCTCAGTCTCCTGAGTGCTGGGATTAAAGGCATGCGCCACCACACCCGGCTTTGCAGAAAAGTGTAAAACTCCAATCTTTGACTTTGGTTTCAGCCTGACATTTCTTGCCACACTCTCTCTCTCTGTCTCTCTCTCTTTCTTGCTCTCCTGTATCTTCCACACTTGTTTAGTTTGTTCCTATATGTGCCAGAAAGTATAAAAAACATGAGCGTGACTCAGAGTCTTATCCATATAGACTTCATAAACTTAGGGGAGGAAAAAAAGTCAAAACCATAAAAATTTCCTGATTTATTTATTACAGTGGAGTCAAGGTAGAAGTCCAGAACATTATGAGATTGTATAACAGGACAATTGAATTGTTTCAAGTCAGATTCTGAGGAGTGGCATTCATGATGCTCATTAGCTTTGAGCCCCAAAGTGTGTCACTTACATGATGCAACTTTACTTCTTTCCAGCAATTGTATTAGTGAGTTGTTTTGAGAATTTAAGTAAATAGGTTCTGTGGGTATAACTGGTTCCTTATTTTAGAAATATATATATAAATTATCTGTGTCATTTATTTTTGATCCTCTACTCTCTACCCATTTTTGTGCTGGCTTCAGTTGGAAATACAAAAGAATTAGAAGACAGAGACCTACCTTTTTTGTTTGGTTAGAAAATCAGATTACACCAGGAGGAAGATAATATAGAGATGGCATGTGGCAATAAACAAATAATACATGCAAAATGATTTCAAAGAAAGGAGGGACCCATTAGTATGAATGGGGATATGGGACAGTCTTCAAATAACTGACTGAATTTTGTGGATTTACCTAGAGGAACGAAAGAGGTATTTAGGGTGTTCCAGTAAGAGTCATGGACTATGGTACATACAGGTGTAAGGGTCCCATCATCCTGGACTGTTTTTCATGGGTATGGGAGAGATGACCTCAAAATACTCAAAGCAAACCACTGCAGCACTAGTGTGTCTGCATTCCACCTTACTGATGTTTTTCCTGGATATCTCAAACAACAAATGTTCAGCTTCCAATTATAGGTCATTAAAAACTGTTACAGCATTCTAATGAACTTATTAGTAAACACGCATGAGCATATTCTTTCTTTGGACATTTCACTATTATTTCAAAGTCATAAGAAATAAATATGCAGATAAGTTTGGGGACTGTTATGCCCATATTCAAAGGTAAGTTCTGTGTGCCTGCCCTTTCTCATACTTCAGATTTGTTTGCTAGCGTATGAATTACCTTAGATTTCCATAATTCTGCAATTCTAAAAGTAGACGGAAATGGCTCTTGAGGTCCCTTTATGAATTCTGTAGACTATGTAACTGTTCTGAAAGGGAACATATTTCTTTTTCCTGGCCACGACATTTTTTTCTCTGTAGTCAAGGCAGAGTTTTGGTGGTTACTAAAAATGGAGGTTCATAACCGTGCATGTTTGTGAAGGTATCAAAATTCATTCTTGAATATTCTCATTTCCTTATGTCTCTCACTATACATGTTTTTTTCTGGGCCACACAGTGGAGCATCTGATTGTATGCAGCTCTGTGCCACATTCTATGAAATATTGTTTGTTTATTAGGTTCAGAGATATTTAAGAGCTGATTCATATAGCCTTTTTATGACTTATATGTCCAACAGAGGGCCAGACATAAATTTTAAATAATTTTCCACTGATTGATATATTGATGGACAATGTGTTTCACTGAGGAATATCTGACAAATACTAAGTGTGTATCCATGGAAGGAATCACTGAGGTGGGTCATAGATGGAGTTTAGCATGGCTTGATTGTAAATGTTTTCACATTAGGCTAAGAAAAAACAGTGTTTTTCTTTGGGAAGGTGCCTCATCCCTGCTCTGGAAGAAGACAGTCTGGTTTGGAATCTTGGTTCTGCTATGTAACTGCGATTTCTGATTTGGCTAAGGATAACTTTACTCATGGTATTGTGGCGATTAAATGGATTGGTGTGTATATTTTCTGGAGTTTTAGATTTTTTTTCTGTCTTTGTTTTTGTTTTTTTGAGACAGGGTTTGACTATGCAGTTCAAGCTGACCTGGTACTTACTTTGTAGCCCAGGCTGGCCTCAAACTTGTAGTGATCCTCCTGCCTCAGCTTGCTGAGTGCTGGGATTTCAGACATGCCCCACCATACCTGGTCACAGTTTTGCAGCTACAGTTTTAAAATGTTAACATTCATTAAAGGCTAATTCTCATTATATTATCTTCAAGAATTTCATATATAGAATGGCTTTAGTTTTCATACCTAATTGGTTTTTTTTTTTTAATTTCTATCCCATTGTTGTCAGAAGAAATCACCAATCCATAACAGACCAATTCAAGCATTTTCTCCCTGAGGAGAATTACAGTGGGGGACTCCACCTCTGTGGCTGTGATTTTAACATGGCAAGTCTACTTAGCTAAATGAAGGCATTGTCTGGAAATTGCAGCAGCTCTCAGTACTGTGTCTGATATCAACCACTCATGTAAAATGTCCAGGAATTCCATGTGTTGGGCAGCTGTCTCCTCCCCATTTGAGGACTCAGTGTTCATTTGATTGTACAGTGATCCATAGCTTACTGATTCTTTAATTCCTACTTCGAATCAATTAACCTTTGCTGAAACGGGAAGCCCATCCCCCATCCCTGGGATTGCAGTCCTAAATCAGTTCCTCTTTTTTAAGTTGGGTTTCCACAGTGTGGAAGTCTCAGATCCATCACATGAAAGTCTGAAGTCATCAGCTTTGAAAAACATTGTCATTTATCTTCTTTTTCAAGAGCCTGAGGCATCTGATTGAAATGGCTCTTGACTCCACAGCTGGACAGGAAAAGAAGAGAAATAGTGTCTGTACTCGAGGGGTTCATTCGAGAGCAGTTTTATTTGCTGGGGAATTGGTGGCTACTTGTCAATAAGGATTCTTTCAGCATCCAGCCCTACAAACATCCTCATCAAGAACAGTGTGGGCCTGCAGGACGTGGGTGTTCTAGCACAAAACTCATCCTGAACCTGCCCACTTCTCTTCTGTCTTCAAAGTCACCTCGCCGAGCTCGTCCTCATCTCTGCCTTTCCGTACTGCAGCAGCCTCTGAGCAGCTTGTTCCCAGGCAGTTCATTCTGCAAGCAGCAGCCAGAGGATCCACGTAAATGTAACAAAACAGTGATAATCGTGGCTCTTCCATACATCGCATTAACTCCACACTAGGCTCTGTTTCTTTCACATTTCATTGAAATGCGGTTTACGTATCACAAAATTGACTCTTTCCAAATGTACAATTTAGTGGATTTTAGTTTATTTACAGAGCTATGCAACCAGCACCACTATCTAATTTTAGAATATGTTCATTCACTCATAAATCCATAGTCATTAGCAGTTCCCTCTCTTACCCCTCAGTCCTTTGCAAGCACTAAACTTCTCTTTACAAATTTGCCTTGATTTTGCTGGATATAGAATTCTTGATTGATATTCTTATTTTTTTTAAGCACTTTGAAAATGTCATGTCACTGCCTTTTGCCCTCTGTGGTGTCTGATGAGAAATATGTTCTTAGCCTTTTTGAAGACGCTCTGCAGAGGAAAAATGCTTTCTCTTTTCAGTTTTCTAGATTTCTTCCTTGTCTTTAACTTTCAAAGAGATAGCTGGATACAAACATACATAAATAGATACGTACATCTAGATATGCTTAGATGTATAAATCTCTGATTTTATACATATTCTTGGATGTGTAGATTGTTTTCCATCAAATTTGGGAGGTTTTTGATCATTATTCCCTAAAATATTGTTTGCCTCTTTTTTTCCTAGGTAAATGCCAAATAGAAATGAAAACACATGTCCACACAAAAATGTTCACACAAATATTATAGAAGTCATATTCATAAAAGCCAAAAAGAGAAATGACACGCATACCTCTAAGCAACTAATAAATATGTAAAAAAAAGGATGCTATCCATGTACATTTCTGCTAGAGGAAGGAATGCAACACTGATATACATGCCATGAAATGAATAAACGTTGAGAACATTATGCTGGATAAAAGAAATCAGACACAAAGGCTACATATACGACTTCATTGACATGAAGTAAAGCTTGGTATATTTTAAATGACCTATCAGCAAGTATTCTTGCTGTAAAGAAGTTCATCAGAGAAAGAAAACCCTGTCATATACCTACTGGTTACCATGTGACTGATATCTCTCATGGTGCTGAACACAAAGTGTGTGAAAAGTGCAGGTAGTGAGTCTATTAATGAGGTTCACGGTGAGGGACTTACCCATAGTAAGGAAAACAGTAAGAGCTGATGACACAAGGGCTAGGGAGTCACGCATGATTCAGATCTCGACTTGAGGTTTTAGGAAATCAGTCAGCTCGGGAGGATTTCACCTCTGTCTGAAATTATATATTTACTTTTTTTTTTCCAGTTTTGAGATACATGTAATTACACAATGTTGGAAAATGTTCAGGGAAACTGACTAAGATGACACATACGTGATTCCGGACATCCTCAGTGTACGTTCATATAGGAAACTTAATACTGAGAGGCATGTTCAGAGTTGGCACTCTCAAATGGTTTGCAGAGGGATTGTAAGACCTATGTAATTATTGTTATCATTGTTATTGTAAAAATAGATATATTTAAAATGTCTGATGAATGGGACAGATGATATATATTATTGCAAAGGCATTGTTGTTGATGAAGTTTAGAGTGAGACCAGAGTTCGAGTGCTCTAGACCTAACACTGTGATACCTCAACCAATTTCTTTATTTCACTTTATGCTTTTATACATCTGGGGAAAAGGAAATTAAGTTGCTTCTCTCTCAGACTTATTGTAGTGATAGAAATAGGAACATTTGAAAAGCACTTAGGAAAATGCCTGATACCAGACAAATGTTAGGTGGTTACTGGAATTTGGGGAAAGGGAGAATATTATATCTGAAGAGCCAGAAAAGTATAATGGAGATGGTAGAGCTTGGGTAATTCTTGAGCAGCAGTGGAACATTTGGGTTATTCACAAGCCCGTTGCTTAACTTCTAAAGCTTTGTTCTATCCCCACCCTATCTGTTCCTTAACACTACCATGTTAAGGAAGGTGAAGATAACTGCACCATCATTGGTTGCTTTCTCTTCCTCACTGATTCCAGGCTGAGGAAGAGTAATTTAAGGTTTGAGTTACTGATCTGATTGGGTCACAAATCTTCAAAGGTGACAACTTGCATAATAGGCGGCAACAGTAGGGTTAGGTATGGAGAAACGAAGTGATCCTAAATTTACATATATTTTAATATATTCATTTGCATTTCACAGTTTGGGGAGTATGTAGAATACATGTGTGGATTTATGAGTCGACATACTGACGATTCATAAACAAAATATCTTACTGAAGGCAGTGCATAATCAACTTATAGAACTGCAAGACTAGCTATCAGCCTGATCACCCTCCTGCTAATTTGTATGTCTGGCCCCCAGCCCAGTGATGGTAGTGGAGAAAGCAGATCCTAACACAGAAGGAAGACACCACAGAGCAGCCTGGTCTTCTCTGCCATTTTATCGATAGATACCAAAGATTCCGAAAAGCAGAAAGATGTGTTCAAGTTGATTATGGAAGGAATGTAATGGGGAATTCTCTTTTGCTTGGGAGTGGAATGTGAGCGCATGGGGTTTGATATGGTGATGGCAGCTGGCAGGCCCATCATTGACTCTTTCAGGCTTTTTCTACGAAATGACCCTGGTGAAGATCAATTATACCAAGACCTTCCAAATACTGTTGGAGAAGATCCAACACCAAAATCCATCATCTCCCCACCGGAAGTGTTCTTGCTTATGATTTTTGGTGGGTCCTCATTTGATGCTGTTTAAAAAGCATAATTTTGTCAAATGACAAATGCTCTTTGGAGTATAGCACATCTGTTCGTGTGGCCCTGTGTGCCTGAAGGGTATGGTTTTTTTTGTTTGTTTGTTTTTTGTTTTTTGCTTTTTTTTTTCCCTGTGGAATTACCTTGGGAATCACCGATGCATCTGTAAAGCCATTCTTGCCAAGCATTGTTTCTTTTCTCTTCCTGAAGGGGAAGGGGAGGCTGAGGGTCTGCCTGGGGAAGCTGTCCCCAGTGAGAATTCTTTGTGTTTTAAATAAATAGAATCCCAGGAGTCACACTGTCTGTTGACTCAGGGGGCTCTGTGACCTAGATCAGCCTTTCCCTGAAGATAGCCTTAAACTTATGTCTAAAAGATAAACAGATAGTTAACAACTTTGGACAGCAGAAATTCATTTGCTCTTTGACAATAAGGGGAACATTATTTTTTACTTGTTTTTTTTTTTTAAAAAAGACAAAGGAATGGTATGTTTTACATTATTGAGATGAAGGATTGTACTGAGGCAAACCTTGTTCATTTAAAATGTAAATGAACTACTACTGTTTACTGTGGGTCCTGTCAGCCTCCATTACGTGAAATCAAATGGGTTTTAAGATTGAGAAGCTGTTCATCTCACAGTGGGTCATTTCCTGTCCAAACACTGACAGCTGCCCCAGTTCAGAGTTTTCTTAGGCTTCCTGTCAAAGCGGAGGCCTGTTCTGCAGCGTGCATTCAGGGCTCGCTCAGGAGGACACGCACAGCTACCATCGCGTTAGCTTCTTTGTAGTTAAGGTGTTACTGGACCTCTTGTCTGAGTGCACCCAACATGTAGAGTGAAAATGTCAATGATGAGGAGGCTCGAATGAAGGCTGGAGAGCTAACAAGCCATGGATGGACTCTAGGGCATGCTTCACAGAAATGGTGAGGAGATGTAAAGAAGTATTGGGTGTGACAGAGTGATAGCAGTGTGAGCGAGAGGACAGCATGGTGCAGCAGAGAGCTCAGTAAATTGTACATCTGAAAACTAAGTGTTAGCCAGTAGCCATCTGTGTGTATCAGTCCTACACTTTCCCCTCGCTCTCCCTGTGTGTATCATAGGTGGTCTGGATTAGCTGATATCCAAGTCTTGCAGCTTTAATACTTTACTGAGCAGAAAAGCCCAGAGTTTCAATCAGGTTTTATGTTTATGGTGTTGTTCAATTTGTTTATTCTAGGTTTCCATTTACCTTACATCTACCTTGCATTTACATGAAAATTTCTGGGAAAGAACATTAGTGAATATTATCATTTGTATTTATAATTTGTGGTCTATAAAATAGGAATTTATGGTAAGCAGCGTAGTTACGACCTGAAACCCAGGGGTCTAGGTATATTAAACAGAGGTTCAAGGCAAGGGACTGGGGATGAATTTATGCCTTAGGAGAAGATGATTAATTAGATAATATTTGATGTCAACTCCTCTGAATTACAGTTTTGGTGGTGTCTCTCCTCTCTGAGAACACAAGATATAGTCAGGTTATCATTTTAGAGCCTGAATACCTGAATTCTGTATACTGAAATGCACATTTTTTTAGTTTCTGTGGAGAATTAAAGTCTGGATTCTTCTCACTGTCACCGAAGCTACTGGTCTACCTGTTTCCCTGGATGATGGAGTCCAGTGCAGGTGATGGGATTTGGGCAGGTTCCTAGCTTCTTGTAGGCAATGAACAGAGAACCAAATATGGCGCATGACAGGAAGGAAAAACCAGCAAAGTTTATTAAAGCGATCGTACATCAGAGTAAGCAAGCTCATGCTTGTGAAAGGTAAGTGACTGGGGTGTAAGGTGTAGGGGTTATAAATGTGGTGCTTGTTCTGGGGCCTTCCAGAGCATGACTGACAACATGATTGACAGGGTGCTAAGCCATGTCCGCTGCATCCATTGTGCATGCCCTTTCCATGATTCACTCCGTTATAACTGGATGTAGGAGATGCAGTCCATATACATGAACCTTCAGTGAACTTGCAGGTGAAGAAAGGTTCCCATAAGTCAGGCGGGCAGATCTGGTGTACACGTGTCACTGTTTGGAACCTTGGGATTTTCCAGGGCAGCTTTGGAGGCCTTTTCTTATGTCTGCCTCCAGGTAGTAAGGACAAGGGTTGGGGTTTGGCCCTGGGGCTTTGGTCAGGTGGAGCTGAATGCAGGGGAGCAAGCTGGAGCCTCATTGTGTTATGTCACACCCAGAGAGGCCGTGGGATAGAGACTGAGTCTCCTTCAGTTTGAGTCTGGACGGTGTCCCCCACCAGCGCGTTAAACTTGAACCAGTTACTTCATTTCTCTGGACCTCAGTTTCTGAACCTCTAAAACAGGAAACACAGTCATGATCAATTCCTAAGTTTTCATAAGGCTAAAGTGAAATAGCACATATAAATTATCTTAGGATCCAGTTCATAGAAAGAACCTACTAAAAAAGTTGTTATTCTTCTATATTTTAGAGCCAACCTTCGGTGCCACCTTCTCAATTAAAGCACTTTTATTACTTTGACCCACAGCAATCTATTCAGTTTCAAATGATAGCACTTAATATTTTATAGTACAATGTAACTCTTGCCCATACACTGTCTTGTGATAGTCCCCAATGGCAAAACTTTCCAATCATATAATAAACTCCCTAGTACAAGAGGAGGGGACTGAGACAAACGAAGTGTCTTGGTCAAAGGGAGTCAGCTAATAAATGGTTCAGTTCTTATTTTCTAGCTCCAAGGCTACTTTTGTCCCCCCTGTTTCTCAAAACACTGAACTCCTTTGAACAAATCATGGCTCAGTTTTCTCATAGGGCATAAGAAGAAGAGACTACTTGTCTGGGGAGCTGGTAATCTAGGCTTGAGGGCTTCATCACTAGGCTGCTAGACTGCTTGGATCTGGAATTATGGTGCAGAGAGTTCCCTTTCTGAGCCTCAGTTTCCCTAGCTATAAAATAAGGTGGTTGTAGTGTGTCTTGGTTATTTTTTACTCGTTGCCGAGACAAAATACCTAACGCCCAAAGTTAGGGAAGGAAAGGTTTATTTTTATAGTTTCTCGGGAGTTTTAGTCTGTTAGTTGGCTCTAAGATAGCATGGCATGGTGGGCCTGCTGTTTATGGCGGCTGCAAGCTGTAAGACACAAGCCGCGCTGGCGAGAGAGAGCGAGAGGAAGGCAGAAGCGGAAGTGCAAGAGGAAGACCCGCCTTCCCTTACACTGTGTCTCAGCTCCACCCCTGGGCAGGCACAGCGCTCACATTGTCAATCAACAAACCAATAACAAACCAGTAACTCAGCCCCATCAAAATTATATGAGGACTTGGGGGTACACTGCATACCCCATACTTAGTGCTAAGGAGTTTGAGTGCCAATGTTGGACAGGACTGTCCCATCCTGGTGCTGTTACCAGGTATATAGCATGGAGGAAGTTATTTAACTGTAAAACAAATCTAAAGCTTAGGTTCTTCAGGTAGGATGACTATATTGATATGTCCATAAATAACTATTAGGGTTAAATGAAATAGTGTGTAAGTCACTTAGCATGATGGGAGGACCATGGCTGTATTATATGTTTGTTGTTATCCTTAACAAGAATAATATTATCCATCACTACCATCACCATCACCAAAATAATCATCATCAATCTATTTAGCTTTTATAACATAGTGGGGAAAAATATAGGCTATAGGAGTCTGACTGCCTGGATTTAAAAACTAATCCAATTTCTTACTGTGTAAGACAAGATATTTGACTCTTTTGAGCCTCAACGTACTCATTTGTAGAATGAGAGTTATATCAATGACTACCTTATAAAGTTGTTGTGATAATTCAGGTATTATGGTTTAAGTGTTTTTTCACCTTGCCTAGCATGTCATTATTTAAACATTATCTGATATAAGTATTTAACAGTAAGAAAAGAACAACCACTTGGCTATCATTTCTATCATTTTCTAGTGGTAAATTGGAGCTTTGGAAAAAATGTAACTTATGCTGTGGACCTTGGTAAAGACATCTGTGGGTAGGCGTGGAGTAAATATCTCCAGATATCCTGCTAGACATCTGTCTAGAGCCATTGCAATGACCTTTGAAAGAAAATAAATGGACTGTGGAAGGCATTTGGCCTCTTTCCTTAGGGCCTCCATCTTGGCTCTCATGCTGTGATTCCTGCAGACCAGCTGGTCAAATGAAGTCCAGATGACTTCTTCCTCACCACCCTGGTCCTCACAATAGGACACAGAGGGGACACACAGGGTGTTCTGAAGGAGGTGTGACAACACCTAAGACCCTGTAGTCAATTAGGAAATGTACCACTGAATAGACATTCTAGCGGGAATAGAGGAGACTAGGAAATAGCAATAATGGTGAATGTCTTTGAAAAATACTTCTCATGAGTTAAAAGAGACCTCGGATTTGATGTGACCTCATCTCAGGAGAAGGAGAGTCTGTGGTGTCTGACTGGATCAGAGCACTTGCACTGTCATGGTGAACCAGAAGGCGTTCTCTTTATCAACCGCAGTAGACTTTGAAGTCAGACATATCTGAGTCCAAATCCTAGCTCTACCGATTAATTAACACTTGAGGCAAGTGATTCACACTCTCCATGTGTTTCTTTCTTCATCTATAAATGGAGATTCTATTGGTTGTTCTTATCTAATTGTTGATGAGGAAGTTAAATAAGATAAGGATGATATTTATCCTTATGTTTGACACTTGGGAATCACTCAGTAAATATTAACTCAGTGACAAAGGTAATTTTATAGGGAAATTCTGTGTGTTTATGCCTTGAAGGCTGAGAAAGACCCTTTATCTTTCCTGCATATCGGTACACAAAAAGAGACCCAAACACAAATCCATAGCAGACTCAAAGAAGTCATGCAGCAACTCAGAGAAGAGGGACAGAAGGACCTGTGTGGTCTCAGTGATGTCATTTTCAGAGTTTAGGGACATTCTGAGGGCTTGCTGTCCTCCTTTGATAATCTATTAGTTTTTCTAAATCTGTCTTTTACTCTACGTAGTTCTTTGGGAGTGAGGAACTTAATAAACTCAGAAAGAAGGCATTGAAATAGGAAGTGCTTTTGTGATTCTATTGTGCTGAGTCACTCTGTGGTTTGAGGTAGAGGATACAAAATTTTAGGTGTTCCTTTTCCCCACTAGTAAAACAAGGGACCTTGACCGGATTAATTGAAACAACCCAAGAAGGTTTGAGAATAGGATTACAAGTTGAATTTCTTGTACCTATTCTGAATTTATCACAATAGACCATTACAGTGAATATGGCAAAGATTGCTTTTTAAGTATTCTTGAATTTCCTTTTGCTACACAAAGTTCCAAGCATTTACCAAATGCCACACTGTTTCAGGTCCTAAGAGTAATTTCATACTAAACAAAACAAGCAAAACTGCTTGTCCTTCTGGAGTTGGCACCCTAATCAGATGGAATGTAAGTTATATGTTTATCTGTTCTATAACATCCCTGGTATCATCCATAGCAAACTGAATGATAACTCTCTAGCATGGTGGTAAGCCAGTTATTTCTTCACACTTATCGAGTAACAGGAATTTTAATTTCTAGTACTGCTCGATTATGCTTCCTTTGAAGTGGCCACTGTATCAGTCAAACCTGGGCTTCTCCAGCATTCATAAATGTGGTGTCAGTGTTTCATGTGAGCATTGCACTCACTGTTGGAAAATTTGGGTCAGAGTCATGACTTTGTTTAGTAGTACATAACCATGGTCAAGTCACTTTCATTGTTTTGCAGTTCTGGTTTTAGATCATTGACCCTTACTATGAGACTGATAAAAACAGGTAGACCAGAAAATAACTGTCATGCTTTTTTGTGAAAATCAAACACAGTATCCATAATGTCTGTCTCCATGATTTTAACCAAGTATAGGGTCAAAAATACTTGGTAAAAGAGTTATGTTGATGTTGTTAACACATACTAATGCTTAGTGTGGCTAGGATCGTGTCTGTTTTGAACATGTACAGGTTTTTTTCTTGTCATTATTCTTTTAAAATACAGTAAACAGCTATTTATGTAATACGACCATTGTATTCCACATTGTAATTACCACAGAGATGATTAAGCTATATAGGAGGATGTGTGTAGGTTACACACAATTACTATGCCATTTTATGTAAGGCTATTCAATACTGTGCAACAGGTTATTCTAAAACTTAGTGTGGTGAAATGACCATTTGTTTTGCTTATAAATTCTGTGGATGAGGGATTCAGATGTGGCACTTCAGGAACCATTTGAGTCTGTTCCCTTTATGTCTGGGCACTCAAATGGAAAACTTCAAGGCTGGAAGCTAAAAACACTGGGTGCTTTGTTAACTCCGTGTCCAGTGGTTGGTGGTGACTGGCAACTGGAGTTCCTCTTTGCTTGAGCTAGTTTGTGCTTCTTGATGAATGGCTCCCACCTTCTCTAGGACACACATTCCAAATAAAGACAGCAGGCAGAAGCTGTATCTTGCCTCAGCATCACAAAACATCACTTTTATTACCTAGTGTTATTCAGAACAGTCAGAACGGAGTCAAAGTTTTCCACCCTAGACTTCGATAGGGAAAGATAAGGTTGCAGAAATGTATGAGGAACTTGAAAGATTGCTGCGACTACTCCTGAAAAATGCAGTCTGCCACAGTCAGCACTTTGGCCATAATGCTTCACATCCTTCCAACAGGCAAGCAGAATATGCTAACCTCTCAATCAGTGTTGTCCTGCAAAGCAACATCCACCTACAGTATCAGGCTCAACTTTGAGGCTCAGAATCTCATTGTCTGAAGCAGATACAGGCGTGTATGAGATTCTTTGAGCACAATTTCTTACTGTCGCTTATCAGGCACACTTTCTCTGGATCTAGGAACTATAATCTGTAGAAATATAATTATCTTTCCCACATACACCCAATGTGTTACGATGAAAGAAGCATGAAATAACCATTAAAGGCATCCTCATTTAAAAGATTAGATGACACAAAGTATCCTGAAAACTTCTGAAAT
Organism: Dasyprocta punctata; assembly: GCA_004363535.1. Lineage (NCBI taxonomy): Eukaryota > Metazoa > Chordata > Mammalia > Rodentia > Dasyproctidae > Dasyprocta > Dasyprocta punctata. Next base: position 12,541 of record RJWM01007744.1, on the reverse strand, counting down.
TCAAGCATGTGTTGCCAATGCTTTGACTGGTTCTCAAGACTGCTGCTTGGAAATGATTCTTAGTTGCCCTTAGCATTGTCCTTCTGAGTCATCCTTACTTTTCCACAAGAAATGGTGGGCAGTATTTTCCTCTGTAAAAGAGAATATATAAAAGAATACAGCAATACTCTTATAAGTGTTGCACATTACCTGTGACTTATTGGATAAGCTGCATCAGAAAAATACTACAACTGAAGCTATAGTGGAGATAATTCCTTATCTATTTAGACTGTTTGAAAGATTGCAAAACAGTAATGCTCTTGAGATTGTTAGAAATTTCATACGTAACCAGAGAAGATCTATGCTACATATCCTTGGGACCCTAAAGTGGATTTTTTTCTACATGGGATAGCACTGTGTATATATTTTTGAGATCTAAGCAGGAGGCTTTACAGTCAGACCCTTCATTTTATCCATAGGTCATTTTTTCTTGACAGTATCCAACATTTAATCTGTGCACCAAAGCCATCTGGAGAGGTTGGGAATGAAGAACAGTATTATTTTCCAAACCAGAAAACCCCGTTCATTTATATTCGGTAGTCTGTTCTTTAGCATGTTTCTATTTTCCTTCATTCACTGGGGTCTGCTGCAGCAGGCTATAGAACCAAGCAGCCAACCGGGAGTTTGGCTCAGTGACTTAAGCTCCTGTCTGACAGGTGTGAGGTTGTGAGTTCAATCCCTGGTGCCGAAAAAAAAAAAACAAACAAAAACGAGCAACCTCTTCCGTACTCTGCCTGAAAATCTCCATGACTTGACACTCAGTGTATTTTCTACTTTCCATGTTCTCAAAGGCAATAGTGTTTCTGAATGTTCCAACTTCTTTTCTTTAGTCTCCAGTGGTGCTTTTCTTTCCTCCCTTTAAACCTTCCCATACAGTCTCCTTAAGAGGCATCACAATTACACTGAAACCGCATGAAACCCTTTGGGTTTTCGCTGTCACTGTCCTTCACACGAGCCCAGAACCTGCCCACCTTCAAATCACAGAGATGCTCCCTCTGGCTTTAGGGAGAGGATGAAATCTGTCATAGTTATTTAGTGTTGCATGACAGGTGAATATCCAAGTCAGAATGTAAAAACACCATTCACTCTGCTCTAGAATTCCAAGTCAGGGATTCAGGGAGCGCGTATAGGAGATGGTTTATCTCGCCTCCACGATGACTGGGTCCGAGCTAGAGGATTAACGCTGAGGACAAGAATCATCAGTAATCTTATCTCTCATGTACAGTGGTAGACGGAGGCTATTGGCTAGGACTTCATTTGCTCTTCATGTGAGTCTCACCATACAGTCCTTTTATGTTGGGTGTGTTAGGCCATTGTGAGCATTATCAGTTCATGATTTCAGAAATTTCAGTGTACAGTTAGCTGGCGCCATTCTTTTTAGCCCTGTAATGAGGAAAAAAACAAAAACAAAAAAACATCATGGCAGAGGAAAACTGTCCAGTTTATGGTAACAAGGAAGCAGAGAAAGAAAGAGCCCAAGAAAAGATGACCTTTGAAGGCATGTCCCCAGCATGCCAAGTCCTTCAACTGGACCCCAGCTCGCAATAGCCCTTCCAGCTATGGACTCATCAATGAGTTAGTCCATTGATGAGGTTAGTGCCCTCACAGTTCAAATCTCTAGGCATCTCTTCATCTAATCAAGTTGACAATTTAAATGAACCATCACGGTCGGTCTCCTGGTGGCGTGGTGGTTGGTGTCCCAGAACAAAGAAGTCAAAAAGAAGTTAGCTAGGAGTCATCTTCTTTTTAAAACTCATCTTCAGAACTCACACGCAACCACTTCATTCTAGCTTTTTATTAGGGTTGAAAAGTCACAATCTTCCCAGGTACAGAGAACAAGGAAATGCATCACAATTATTGATGGGGACTTTCAAGGTTTTGTATATACAGTGGAGCTTAAAAATAAAAAAAAGTGACCATTTTTTGAAGTAACTGTCTGCCACTATACCTTATATTAAAATCCTTTAAATATCCATGATTGTTAAGGAGTAAAACGATACATGCACATTGCAAATGTGAAAATGAAACTAAAAGATAGTGTAGAAATTAAAATCCTTCAGCTTTTTCCTTATAAGTATTACTACTCTCCATTAGATAGTGGTAAATTTCATCATCATCAATTTTAGTGCGTCATGTTTCAAAAATATCCTACACATTTATCAACAGTGGCATGTAATGCTATCATATTCTATTGGGTCTCCATATATTTAAGTTGTAAAAACCTTTTTAATTTATCTATGCTGCGATGGTGAGAAATCACGGAGTACTCAAACTTAATAGAACTTTTCTCTGGAAAGGTTTATAGATACCCCCCTCCTCCCCGCCCCCACAGTCATTCTAAGTGTGTTTAGTTTGAGCTAAAGAGAGTCTGTATTTCTACCTACATGCTGACACAAGGCAAAGCAGAGCCTGAGGATGTGCTGGGTGATGGAGTTACCATGGAGGAGGAGAACTGTTGGTGCTTGATGGCTAAAAGTAGGGTTTATTTTCCTTTCTCATGTTAACATCTTTGAGAACTTGATAGAGCAGAGAAAACATCCTTATAACAACCTTAGGGAATGCCAGCACTTAATAACTAGAGGATGCAGGCAATATGTGTTTTGAATTTCTGATTTATGTTACATAGTAGGCATTAATCAAATTAGAATTTTAGAGACTTTGTCTAGCCTTGGTCTTCTCACTGGAAAGTTTTGTTTGTTTGTTTTGTGACCTTGGGTATGTCTCTTTTTTCCATCTTTCACTTATTCATTTATAATACAAAGAGACTGATTAAACGTTGCTGCTGAAAGCATAGTCTATCAAACAGTGGCGCTATCCAAATCATGCAGAAACTTGCTAGATTCTTAGGTCCCTCAGTTCCTACTACATCAGATTTTAAAGTTTAATAAAACCCTTAGCTGGTTCATATTGAAGTTTGAAAAACACTGCACTAAAAAACCTGAAAGCTCTCTTTCTAAAACAAAAATGTCTTAAAGAAGGAAAATAAGAAAAAAACAATTAAATAATATTTCATTAATATTCAGAAGTATAACCCATATTTGCCATATGAATTGCAAAGTTCCTTATTGACAAAATAATTTTTTTTTTTACTTATTGAAAATTAGGGTGGCAAAAGAGGTATCTATTTTATTTAGTAATTTTGTAGTGTTTACTGTAGTTCCAGTCATATTCTTTTCTGGTCCCTGAGTCTTCTCATTAATCAACTAAATCTCAAAGTTATTATCAAGAATTTTATTAGAAACAAGATAGAAGTGTCATGTGATCTAACAAAGAGCATAGATTGCTGACAATCTCAATAATAATGGATGGTGTATCAGTCAGTACTTACTGGAGAAACATATAATGCAAAATATACAAATATATAAGAATGTACAAGATGGGCTTGCAAGGGCCACCCGCAGACTCAGTGTGAGAGAGTGCAAAAGATCTGTCTGCATGCTGGAGATCTGAAGGATCCAGTCAAAGGCCTGGAGCTTACCTTAGTGTCCTGTGCGAGTCGGTATCAGGAGGCTGAAGGGTCTGTGATGGAAGCCAGGAGAAGACGTCCAAGGTGAAGGCAGAGACTGGAGCTCCTCCTCGGAAGAAACAGAAGTGACTCCTCCTTGTTTGTTCCTGTTTTATACCATCCTGGCAACAATCCTCCTTAGGGTGACTCTTCCACACCCGGAACTATACTGAGCCAATTTAGTTGGGCATTTCTTACTCAAATTGACACAATCAATTAATTATCACAGATGGCATCATTACTGCAGGAAGAACCCCCAATAGAAACATTTAGCTAAATAAAGCCTAGTACAATAAGTGCTATTGCAAGTAATTTAGCACATGATTGGAAATAAATAAAGGAAAGTGAATTACTACTTTATTTCTCTTCTAAAACATTTCCTCCTCCCTCAATGTAGCTCAGCAGTTGGTACTAATAGGGGTCTGTTACTAGTGAACTTACTTTTTCTTTAATATTTCCAGTAAACTCTTATTGATTATTAGGTGGTAGACAATATACTGTGAAAAAGAACAAAATCTTTAATTATTTGAATAGTTTTAAGGTATAACTTACATATTATATAATTCATATGCCTAAATTTTGTGAATTCTACTTTTTAGACACTTTACCAGTATCTTCACCTTTGTGAGAGTTAATTTTAGAACACTTTGATCACCTCAAACAATTCTGTACCATCCTGCTGTCACACTCCCCACTTCTATCTCCTCCTCCTTTACCCCTGAGCAACCACTGATTTACAAAGACTGCTCTCTTGTACACACTTCAGATGAATGGAGTCATATAGGTGGGCTTCTGTGATTAACTTATTTTACTTAGCATTATATTTTTAACATGCATCCATGTTATAACATATTTAACATTTCATTCATTGTTTTGGCCAAATACTCCTTTATATAGATGTATCACATTTTGCTTATCTGCTTTTAGATTGTTTTCAATTTTGGGGTAACACATAAGGCTGCTATAAACATTCCTCTACAAATTTCTGTATGAACATGTATTTTCATTTTCCTTGGTTATACGCATAGGAGTGGAATTTCTAGCTCTTCTAGTAACTGCATGTTTGATCATTGAAAAACTACCAGACTGTTTTCTGATGTAGTTAAACGGAACTTCAGGAAGTGAAGTCAAATTGTAGGTGGCAGTATGTGGAATATTTAATATTATGTGGTCTCTCTCATCACCTTTGCATTCTTTCCACTTCTCTGAATATTTTTAAAAACATCTTTATTCTTTCTCTTACCACAACTCTACTATGTATGTATACTGCCTGTAGGGTCATGCCCTTGAGGATTTGATACTCACATTCCTTCATATTATGACAAAGAAAAAACAGAATGGTTTCAAGATAGAATTTAAATTTGAGTTTATCTTGGGGACTTCATTAGTTTTATTAATTGGCTAAATATCTCTGCCTCAATTTTCTTCTTAAATAGATTGCCATACATATTTAAGGAAAGGAAATAGTGTATTTTTGCATACATTATAGGTATTCAGTGGTAGTGACTCAATGGCATTTATATAAAAGAATAATTTATATTTCTATATACTAGCTGCAAATATTTGGGAAATGAAGTTTAAATAAGCAGTTTATAGTACATAAAATTACCTAAAATATGTCTAGGGATGTTTAATAGAAAGATATGTGAAGCTTCTCTATTACATGTTTTAATAGTCTTTAAATACTTAAAGGAGACCTAAAATGATGGAGATAGTTACCGTCTTAATGAACTGGAGATTTGATATGGTTTGATTAAACACAGTCACAAAAAAAAATTCAGATTTTTTTTTCCTTCGAGGGTAGCAGCCTTTTTCTGAAACTTACACTAAGATGCAAGGAATACTGATGATTCTAAAGTAACTTGAAAAGAGCATTCAGGTGAGTTATACTGCTTGATATCAAGACTTTGCTGCAAAGCAGTTTCATCAGGCCAGTGTTGTACAGGCGTGAGATATACAAATTGAGAGAATGTGCAGTGCAGATATGGATCATAATATGTATAGTTAATTTCACTAATAAGGCTCATAGGCAACTCAGTGGTAAAAGGAATGTTTTAAACAAATTGTGAAAAGATGGAATCTCAACCATGACTTCACGCTGAATGGCATGACAAAAGTAAAAAAAAAAAAAAAATCAAGATTTACTTAAGTCATAGACCTAATAAAAAGTTAAAGTTTTAAAGCATTTTAAGAAACTGAATCAAACAAGCTCTGCTGATCAAAAAATTCAAAAGTAAAATATTTGCCTTCAGTGTGGAAAAATATATGTGCAAAATATATTTGGTGATGAATTTGATTCAGACTAATATAAAGAACAAATGGTAAAAATATGGTAATTTTTTACAACTAGGAAAAAATTTGTGTTGCTTAACAAGGGCATTTATGCATAAATAGCGAATATGTGAAAAAAAGCAATATCTTAGTGATCTGAGATATGCAAATAGAATGTGATGCAACTTGATGGTAGTAGCATGTGTTGGCGAGTATATGGAGTAAGTGGAAATCACATACACTCAGGGAAATACAAGATGGAATATCCGTTTTGGAAAACACTACAGTAGTTTCTCATAGCTACGTACCTACTTTGTTACATAGAAATTCCACCTCTAAATATTTACCCGATAGGAAAGAAACTGTACAGAAAATGATTTGAACAAGGACACTTACTGAGTAGCACTGTACTGAGGCAAAAGTTTCCTAACATTGGTCACATGTTTATTAACAGGACATGGCTAATAAACTGTGGCATATTCATACTGTAGAAGATGCCGCAGCTATGTAAAAGTGGCACAGACCTGAGAACATGGACTGGTAAGGGTGAATCTCAAAACATGGCATTGATCAAACTGTCAAGAAACAAATGAGGGGCCAGGGATGCAGCTCAGCGATGCAGCGCCAGCCTAGCAAGTATGAGGTCCTGAGTTAAATTCCTGGTACCAAAAATGAAAAACAAAAACCCGAGAAGACACTGTATGATTTGCAGTGTCAGCAGCCAGAGCCATAGTCCGCTTTGATGAGTGGACTGACTGGGAGGGGGATGTGACTTTTTGCAGTGATGGTGAAACTTTTCACAGCTCTCAGTGAGAACAAACAGCCCTCTGGGGCATCTGTGCCATAGGTTTGGGACCACCGTAGTGTGATGTGTATGCTCTATCTCCTGACTGTGGTGTTGCTGATAGGCTGCATTTATTTGCCAAACTCATGATTGTACACTGAAGATCCGTGAGTTTAACTTCTTCCAAATCCTACCTCAAAGAGACAAATGCAAATCTGTGCTTGGAAACCTATGGTGTTTCCCTGCCTGTCGATTAGACTCACCTGGTGAGATTTTTAAACCACACTGATGTTCGTTCCCTGCCTGTGAAGTACTTAGAACATTTGAATCAATCTAGTAGGATGCACAGATACTAATATTTTAAAAGAACTCTCCAGGTATTTGTTTTTTATTTTGAAGAGAATGAAAACAAAACAATGAATATGGTACATGACTTCAAAAAAAGATAAAAGGAAATCAATAATGTCTACCATAATACCTCTTGTTATCTTCAAAATAACTGCCCATTCCATCCGGCATAATAAAATCAAACAAAATAGTACAGAATAAAACCAATAAAACAAAACAATGAAAGTGATACAGAACTTCAAAGCAATAGTGGTTACCATAATGTCTCTTGTTATCTTCTAAGTAGTTGCCTACATCATCACACATAATACAATCAAACAAAATAGAATAAAGTCACTCAAAACAAAACAGTGAAAGCAATATAGGGCTTCCAAACAAGGTAATAAGAAATCAATAATGGCTACCATAATGTATTTTGTTATCTTTGAAATAGCTGTCCATGCCATCAAATATAATAAAATTAGACAAACCGAAACAGAGTAAAACCAAACGGGATTCAAATCATGATAACAGATTAACAAAGGCCACTGCCTTGCCTTTTTAGACACTTCCTCCCCTTTCACTTTCAAAATATGTATTGTATATTTTGAATCCTACTAACTGCTTTAGTTTTTTATACTAGGGAGACAACATGATGTTCACCCATGTAACTCTGAATCATTTCATTCAAGAGCATGATTTTAAATTGTATCCATTTACCTACCTCAAGGTTATCTTTCTTTGTAGTTGAGTAGCTTTCCATTGTATAAAAATGCCATGTCTTTCTTGTCCACTATGCAGCGAGTGGGCACCTCTTTCTGGTTCCCTATCACATAGGGCATGATTCTCTCTCCTTTGACTTTCAGTCTGTGAACTCCCTTTCGAGTTAAATGTGTTTCTTGTATAAAGCATATTGATGAATCCTGTCTCCTGATTCACTCTGCCTGTGTTTCTTTTTATTGGTGAATTGAGGTCATCTACATTAATGGTTATGGCCAACGTGCACTGCCTTATCTCTGCCATGGTATTTTCCTGCTGTTGGCTGCCTACTTTTCCTCTACATTCAATTGTCTGCCTGCTCAGTGATACCCCTCTGCTGCTGTTCCTGGAGCTGTGGTCCTTTTCATTTTTTTTAATCTCTCTCTAAAATGTCCTTCAGTATTCTTTGTAGGGTTTGTTTGGTGGTCATGAATTCCTTCAGTTGTTCTCTGTCATGGAAGTATCTTGTTTCTCCATTAATTTTGAAAGATAGTGTTGCAGGGTACATCAATCTGGGTTGGAAGTTGTTTTCTTTCAGGACTTGAAATACTTCATTCCAGCTCTTCTTGACTGCATGGTTTGTGTTGAGGAATCTGTCGTGTTTCTGATGGGTTTTCCTTTATAGGTGATCTGTTTCTTTCCTCTAACAGCTTTTTTTTTTTTTTGGCCCTGGGAGAGAATTCACAAGCTTGCACCTGCCAGGCAGGCACTTAAGCCACTGAGCCAAACTCCAGGCCCTGTTTTTTTCGAGACAGGGTTGCACTATGTAATTCAGGCTGGCCTTGCTCACGTTGTAGTCCAAGTGGGCCTTGAACTCACAATGCTCCATCTACCTCAGCCTCTTGAGTGCTGGTATTAAAGGTGTGCGCCACCATTCCTGGCTCTAATAGCTTTTTGTATTCTGTTCTTGTGTTAAATTTCTGGGATCTTGATTATTAAATTTATTTTGGTTATGGCTAGCTGGAGTTCTTATGATTCAGTTATCTGAATGTCACTTCCTTTTCCCATGCTTGGGAATTTTTCTGAAATTATTTCTGTAAATAGAGTTTCAGTGTCATTTGTGTTGACCGCTACTTTTTTACTCACATCGTTTATTCTTAAGTTATGTTTCTTTGGGTTGTCTTGCAGCTGTTGGGTTGTTACTTCCAGGTTCCTAGTTATTTTTGAGAGATCTTTCCTTTTGTGATCACAAGCTGCAAACCTGTCTTCAAGGTTTGAAAGTCTATCTTCAATTTCTTTTATGTGGTTTCGCCAGCTTTCAATGGAGTTTTTAATTTCTTGGATATTTCTTTGAATTGGTTTCATGTATTCTAAATCTTTTGTGTGTTATTCATTCAAGGTATTCATTCAAGGTTTCCCTCATTTTCCTATGCTCCTCCATTTTTTATCTGTTCTTTAGAGATGCCTAACAATTTGTTTATTATGTTTTTCATTTCTTCTTTTATCTGAATTAGTATTTCTAATTTCTTTTATAGCCTCATGAAGTTGTTTCTTTACTTTGATTGCTATCACTTCAGAAACTTCAGGAGTGCAACTCCCGATCTCTTCCGTGTTTGCATCTCCTGGACTTGCTCTGCTTGGATTGGAGGCCAGAGACTGCCTTTTGCTTCATCATCTTGACACATTCCTGGGTTCTTTGGCACAAATGGGTACTGGGGATCCAGGCAATTCCTGCATTGGCTACAATTTCTCTGAAGCGAGACTGTTTGGTTCTTCTAGCCAGTGTTGGCTACAGATATTTGATGGTGGCATTGGGTGTGCTGCTGCAGGGCTGTCTGCTGTTTTTTCCAGCCTGCTTTGGCACCCTGATGGCTGGTAGAGTGCATGTGTGGGTGTGGCTGCAGACCTGGGTTGGTCTCCAGGTATTTGAATATGGAGTTACAGTTGAAAATCACTGAAGCAGCTGATCCATGAAGATTTTTCCAGCTTAAATAGTGGTATACCAGTTGAATATATTTGGTTAAATCATATCTTGTTATTGTCGTTGCATTGATGATATTGTTGAATTTCAATTTGCATAGGTAACACACAGAGTTTTCAAATGAATACCAACACTGGACTTTCTGTTGCTTCATTCCTGCCTTTTTACTTGTTTACTGCATCTGCCTGGGCCTTTAAGGAACTAACTTTCTTATTTGTAGTCTTTGGTCCAAATGTGTTCAATACAGCATCATATGCAAAGACATGCTGCTTTTTTTTCTCTCCCTCTCAGCCATTGTAATTTTACTGTCTTCTTCTATGAACGGAAGCTATGATCTTAACTCATCTGCAAAGACAAACAGAACTGTGAAACTGAATTTTGAATACAATCCTTTATCCTGCCTTGCTCAGCTGTAGCAAGTTAGCTAGAAAATGGTTCCATGTAACTACGGTATCTACAGCTGCATCAGCAAAGCAAAGGAAGTCTGATACAAAGCCTTCTGAAAATGTAGACTCATTTATTGTTTAAGTCTGGGAATGGCAGAACAGATAAAAACAGCTTCATTCTTTTCTTTCTATGTATAATAAGCCATTCAACTCAGGGTGGGGGTAATAAGTTTACTTGCTGCATATAAACAGCACTATCAGGTGAGCTGATTCTTACGGGGATAATGACCTAGTAGAATTCATAAAAAGAGGAAAGGCAGAGATATGATTGCTCCTGAAGCCCCTTTCTGTTGAAAAGAGCTGGCTAATGCTCCCTACCAGTGATAAATGATTTGCTATTGTCCATTCTTGTGACTGGCTGACAGTATAATCTGTACCTCAGAAATCTTTAAGGATGGAATTTTTTTGATCCCACATAGGTAGAAATAAAATGAGTAAATCTTATGATGATTGATGTAGATGTTATCTCATCCCAGCCATGGAGGTCCAATCACCTGTGGCATAGTCCCCCCTCCTTACTGTTGAGCAGAAATGTTACGGCTTGTTAGACAGAAAACCTAATACCTCTTCCTAAACCAAGTTTGGGGTTTAGCAAATAATCACATGAAATAATTTTGATCAGTACTTAATAAAGATGAGAAGATAAAAAAATATAGGACTGAGTTGGTTAAATGTGTCTTTTCACACTTTCCCACTGGCTTGAACCACCAGTGGTACCTCCATGATTGTCCCATCAGACACTTTGGTGCAAATGAATCTAACCACTTTTATTGGTCTTTTTTTTTTTTTTTTTTTTTTTTTACTAAAAAAATAATAAAAAGCTTCCTGAGGGAAAAGCCATGCATGTACCACTGGTGGTTCCAGTCACCTGAGGGTGAGACAAATGACAGCCCTGTTGTGTTGTGAACCTGTTAAAGTCCCTTCCACTGACATTAAGTATGCTGTGGAGAAAGACTGATTAAACATGATTTATCTTGAATAGCTTGATATTAGTGCCACTTACTACTTCATAATGATCGTTTTTCATTTTTGGACAAGTTTTAGAACTATATTTATTTTTTTAATTTTAAAAAGGATAAAACCAAGGTAAACAAAACAGAACAAAACCAATAAAAACAAACCAGTGTAAGTGATACAGGACTTCCAAACAATAAAAAATCAACAATAGTTACTATAATGCCTCTTGTTGTCTTCAAAATAGCTGTAGATGCTTTCAGACACAGTAAAAGTCAAACAAAACAGAACAGAACCAGTAAAAACGAAACAATGCATGCAATAAAGGACTTCAAAAGAAGACAACAGTAAATCCAAAATGGCTACCATCATGTATCATGCTATTTTGAAATAGCTGCTCATGGTATTGGATATAACAGAATCAACAAAGCAACACAACACAAAACAAAACAAAACCCAACCCAATAAAACAATGAAAATGATACAGGACTTCAAGGTATAGGGAATTAACAATGGCTACCACCTTCAGAAGGAGATTCCCCGCTAGACGCCACAGTAGGTACCGCTATCCTCTGAATAGATGATCAGACCCCTGGCCCTAGATATGCAAGTCAGTGAAACACCAAAACACCACAAGCAAATTGCATCTCACCTCAATAGCTATCATCGCAGCTTGTGTTTCTCTGGATCAGTTGGTCACTTAAGGGGGTGGGGGGTGGGAATTATCTCTTCTTGCTTCTCAGTCTGCACATCGGAGGGGGCTGTGGTCTGGCTGTAGTTCCAGCTGGTGGCAGCCCATGCATGGCACTGGTTCACAGGGAGGGCTTGCTTCTTGGTGAATCCTTGTTCTATCCCCTCCAATCTGCAAATGGCTCCTCACTCATGGGGAAAGGTTGAAGTCTGACTGTCCCCTTACAGGTGGCAGACCATGCAAGGCACTGGTTCACAAGGAGTGTTTGCTTCTTGGTGAATCCTTGTTCTCTCCCACTGCAGTCTGTGAATTGCCAAGTTTTAGGACTTTAAATGATCAGTAGTATTCTGGTCTCCCAAGTCATATAAAAATGTTAAATCCCTTTTCAATATGATAGACCTCTTAAGTAGTAGGTAAAGCATTTAAGTATTAGGTAAAGCATGATAATTATCTCTAAGGAGTTTTTTTTTATTTTTAAGAAAAATATTGTCTGAATCCTGGCTCAGTGAGCTTCATCTACTTTCTCCAAAGTTCTCTAGAAATATGTTTTGGAGTTTAGAAATGTTTTCAGTATGCAGTTTGATCCCCCAAAATAGAGTGAGATTTTATCTAATTCTTTTAGGATACTCTTCTTTTTTTTTTTTTTTTTTTTTTTTTTTTTTTTTTTTTTTTTTTTTTTTTTTTTTTTTTTTTTTTTTTTTTTTTTTTTTTTTTTTTTTGCGGCACCGGGGATTGAACTCACAACCTCGCGCCTGCCAGGGCAGGCGCTTAAGGCAGTGAGCCAAACTCCCAGCCCAGGTTTTTCGAGGCAGGGTCGCACTGTGTAGCTCAGGCTGGCCTTGCG
>RJWM01007743.1:24983-76426 GCA_004363535.1 Dasyprocta punctata | reverse complement strand
GTCCTAGGGAAAATATTCCTCCCATGAGATACTGAAGTTCCAAACTTGCACTATGCAAAGGGGCCAAGTCACAATTTACAATGCCTTCCTTGTGTGAGAATTTCCAAGCTAAATTTTGGTATGAGAATTAGCTTCAAACTGATAAAATCTCCAGTTGCCTAGCAGAAGAAAATATAAAATCAGTGTACTTTATGGAGATATTTTCCAAGATTTTCTTCTTTGTTTATTTTGGTTTTTTTGTTGGTTGTTTGTTTGGTGGAGATCAAACCCACAGGAATATTTTCTTAGTTGAAAATATAACTGACTTTCTCAGGAAAAAAAAAAAAAACCCTAAAGAAAAAATCTCACAAAATTACAAACTGCAAGAGGAAACAATTCACCATAAATACAACAAAAAGAGGACTTAGCAAGGCCAGCCTGAACTACATAGTGCAACTCTGCCTCAAAAAAAATAGGGCCAGGAGTTTGGCTCAGTGGCTTAAGCGCCTATCTGGCAGGTACAAGGTTGTGAGTTTGATCCCCAGACCCAAAAAAAAAAAAAAGAAAGAAATATTAGCAAGAGGCTGAGATAATAGGATCTGGAAAAAGTCGACAAAATGCATGTTTTAAATTACATTGTTAAATGTGTAGAAATCATTATTTAAAACAGGATTACATGATAAGAGAAAATCAGTACAGTTCCTCTAGAAATGAAAAAAACATAGTTTTAAAAATTCAATCTCTAGGTTAATAACAGATTGGACAAAGGTGAAGAAAGACTTGGACAGTCAAGAAATTTCCCAGAGTGCAACATACACAAAAAGATAGGAAAGGTAAAAAGAGATTAACAGACTTGAAATACAAACTAAAATGTTGAATATATATCTCCATCAGTTGGATTTTGCTACCTAACAGACCACCCTCTATTGTTGATTTATTGCTTCTTAGCCTTAAATTATTTACTCTTTTTTGCCAGCTCTGTGAAAATGGATCTGAGCCCTATACATATGTATACATATATGTATGTATGTATATATATATTTTTTCAGGTGACTTGATGTTAAGCTATGTCATAGGGGGCACTTGGGAAACATTGCAAGAGGGCAAAGTTTTACCTACTGTGCTGGTGTGCATGCTGGTGTGACATGTTTCACTGTGGAAGGGGTTCCATGAATTTTTATAGTCACAGAATACAGGAAAATCATAAATCAAATCATTTACCAAGTATATTGTATTGTATTGTAATTGGTGTAGCAATTACACCAAGGAGTCTAAGAAGTCATCAACAGGGTCTTTTGGGTCCCTTTAATATAGTTTTGGCTCAGTGTTTTAGAACTTCAGCATGAGTAACTCCATTTTAGTCTGGTCTGTTGGGACTAATACAAGATCTCAGAGCAAACCAGTGACCTCCTGGAAGTTTTATTTATGGTTCCAAGTTCCTGGGAAAGAGAAGGAAAAGAGCTATTTCAGAATGTTATGAGGTAACCACTTACTGAGTGGATCCTGTCAATGACTACAGGACTTTTTACCTGGTTTAAAACCAATGTGAACCTGTTCCAATGTAGCCTCCACACCACTCCCAGATTCATCTTCGAAGAACATTGACTCTGCCCTGTGCTTCTTTTTAGGTTGATTCTCACAGAATTACTTCTGTCCCAATTGCTCCTGGCCTGTCTGGCATCAAGGCAATACAACTTGCACTGTTTCATTGTCATGTCTTTGTCTAGGCCATTCTCTCTACCTTGAAGAATTGAAAATTTACCTTTTTTCAAAAAATACAACTCAGATTGTACCTTCTTTGAAGTTTTCCAAATATACCAGTCAGTGGAGGCAATTAGCTCTTGTGAAAAAAATATTGTCAGGGTTAGTGTTCTGGGTGCGAAGTCTGTACAGTCCACAGGGCCTTGGGTTAAAAGGCTTCGAACTTGGTTAATGCTCTTCTGCTGGCATTATAATTTATACCTAGATGCGCCCCTCCCCCCAACACCGGAGGTGCTATATCCATTGGTGGATTACTTCACTGATGAGTTTAGAGCAAAATGTGCTGTTAGGAGATGAGGACTGTTTGGAAAAGGTGGGTGGATCCTGGAAGAGTATGTCTTCCTCCTCAACACCTCCCTTTGTTCTGTTTCCTGGCTGCCATGAGGTGAGTGGCTTTTCCTTCACTGTGCCCCTTGGCCACACTATCCTGTCTTGCAGGCTGCAGCAGACTATGGACTGAAACATAAAACAAAATAAACTCTCCTCTGTTAAGTTATGGGTGTCAGATATTTTGTCCAGTAATAAGGAAAGCAACTAAGACGGTTGCTATCTCAAAATTACCATTATTTTTAAACAAGAACATCCCCATTTTTATTTTACTATGACCCTCAGAATTTTGCAGCCAGCCCTTGTAACTGTGTCCACTAAGGACCAAAGTTGTGTCTCTCTACTAGGTGTCAGGGCTGCTCAGATCAGATCATGGGTATCTTGAGTCCTCACAGAGCTAGAAACCACACTCCAAAAGCATTCGCTTCCCCTTCAGTTCAGTTACCTCAATCTATCGAAGACACATCTGACTGGTTTTATACAGAAGAGTTATAGGTTCTTAACCCTCACTAAAAAAAATTATATTTGCAAAAGAAAATGCAATCCTCTTCCTAACTGTCAAGTTCCAGGGGAAGGCCTTTGAGGCTGGAGACAGCTGCAGGCTGCTAGACCTGGAGCAGCTGTGTTGGAACCTGAGGTGGGAGCAGTGTGGTTTGACTGATCCCCTAAACTGTTCTGCTTTCAGTTTTTCCCCTTTACTTCGGAAGCCACAGCGTCTCTGAGGCACAGGTGTTTCTCCCAGTGATTCTCATCAGCACAACAGGAAAGTTCTGTTTGCAGCAAGGGGTGCAGGACACTTGTTAATTAAAAGTGAGGAGCCAGTCAGTAATTCTCCACAGTATTACCACAGACGTCTTTTATTCTTGTGATATTTTAAATACTACAGGCACATAACATGTATCCTTCATGATTTTGAGCTTATTTACCATAATTCTTTGCACGGGTTCTCAAGAAATCTTTGTGTATAAAATTTAAAAAACAGTTAAAGGACCAGGCTAGCTATAATCAAAGCCAAGTTCTAGGACAGGGCTGTCCTGTGCATATTTCTAGTGAATAAATACAGAGTTACTACAAGAAAACCACAACTTTACTTTATAAATATTTAATAAATATTTACTTTATAAATATTGACATTTTTTTGAGACAGGATCTCACTATGTAGTTCAGACTGGCCTTGAACTCACTATATAATCCAGGTTGGCCTTGAACTCACAGCAATTCTCCTGTCTCAGTCTCCCAAGTGCTGGGATTACAGGTATGTGCCACCACGTCTGGCTGTAACTGTTTCTAAGAATCATACGAAGTTCTGAATTTTAAAGATGAAGCTTAGAATTTCTGTAAAGTATAACATTAAACTTGTTACCTATTTTGAAACTAATATGAAGCTTGTGTTAATTAGTGGTGTAAGTTCCCACATATTTGCTAAGAGAATATTTCACATTTTGACATTTTCTTGAATGATCAAAGGTTTACTGATATTGAGAAGTAGAAAAATCACTGAAGTGACTCTCAAAATTCTAAGGAATGAGAATAAAGATGCCAAATATGTTAGAAAAGAGATTAAATGGACCAAGGAACTAAAATGAAACACAATGAGTTCAAAGAAAGAGTATCTTGGGAGAAACAGAAGAATGACTGAAATGGAAAAGAAAAAAGAAATGTCATAGAAGTGAGCAAATACAGGTACTGTATATGAATAATAAATAATGCTTAAGTCATTGTGGGTCAGCATACCAGAATATTTGATATAGACATTTGTTATAGAACTGAGAAGTATGAGATACTAGGCTGGGCATGGTGCTGGATGCCCAGCACTAAGGAGGCTAACGCAGAAAGACTGCTGTGAGTTTGAGGCCAACCTGGGCTACAAAGAGAGTTCAAAGCCAACCTGAACTACACAGTGAGACCCTGGCTCAAAAAAAAAAAAATACTAGCAAGCAGGGAGAAGCCACCAAGTACATAGTTATTGATAACTACTAAGATCTGTAAGAACAACATGGCTGCTCCAGTTAAAGGTGGTGGACCGTTGAATCTTCAGAACAAACTCAAAATGATAGCACTGCACTATAGACCAAAGTGCTTACATCCCCCTAAAATTCATATGTTGAAATCCTAACCCCAAGGTGATGGTGTTTGGAGGTGAAGCCTTTGGTATTTGCATGAAGTCATTCTTGAATGACATTGGTACCCTTACAAAAGAAAGCCAAGAAAGACACCTCCCCTGTCCACAATGCCATGCACAGAAAGCAGACCTTCGCTAGACACCAAGTCTGCCAAAACTTTGATCTTGGACTTCTCAGCCTGCAGAACTGTAAAAGATGTAATGTTTGTTATTCATACACTATCTAGTCTATATAGTATCCTGTTTTAGCAGGGGACTAAGAAATTAGAACTGAGGATCAAGATTAAATAACCTGGTCAAGTTCAAACTGGCAGTAAGAGGCACAAATGAATTTCATGCCAAGCACTCTCCAACTCCAGGACCTGGCCATCTGCTTACTATTCAGCATGCAGGAGTAGGTGACCTTTCTGATTAAGGGTCTGAGGAAGAACAGGACTCCAAGGGACAGAGAATGTAATTCACACGTCAAGCTATAAATCATGATGGTAATGGCAAATACCTTGCACCCATGCACTGTCATTAGAGTTCTTTTCTACAAAGAAAGGATATGGGGAGTACTCGTATATGTGCTAGCATGTTACATGACACATTTAACTTTTAATGTAATTCTCTGAAGCCTGTGATTTATGCAATGGCACATGAGCTAGCAAAATGTTCTTTGCCATCCAATGATTCCTAGTACCACAATTACTGACTTCTTTGCACCTAATCACTGAAATATGTTTCTTTCAGAAGGCTCACACCAGAGTTGACCTATAACAGGACAATCAAAGCCATACCCTAGCGCAAAGATTCAAGAGACAACTGGGATCATGCAGGCTAGTGATTCACTCAAAAATCCATCTGGCGAGCCAGTCTGACTATTCTCATCTCATGGCTCAGCTCTCTTTCCAGCAAATAATGTAGTACAGACCCAAGAGCAGATAGTCCTTGCTCTAGCCTTCCCTGCCTGCCTTCTCTGCAGCCTCACAACATCTGGTGGCCTCTTCCTGCCGTATCTACAGTCCCTTCCTGGCTTCCTCAGTTCCTAGTGATCTGATTCTTGCCCTGGATGCTGGGTCCCATCACTGTTCATGGACTTGTGACTCCCAGATGTCAAAGAGAAAGAAGCAACTGAGTCAAAGTAGAACACAAATGAAAACCAACCAATTACCTGACCAACCAAAATGAACAAAATGAAATACCATACACTTGACTGCATTTAATTGCCTAGCCTAACACCAAGGGAAAACCTTATAGAAAATAACCTCTCCCATCTCTCTACCCTCATCAGAGTAACCTGATTTATTTTTTTTCAGGGTACTTTTTAAAGGACCTGATGCATTATATATTTGTTTGTAGTTTATTATCTTTCCACCCCCACTCTCCACAGATCATAAGTTCTAAGGGAGCAGAGACTTTTCTTTAACACCTGTAATAGCACCTGGTACAAGGTGAGGCCGTCATACATTTAATGAGATTGGAGAAGCACCTGCTGCACCCATGTCTCCTGTTTATTTTTAAGGTCACCTTGAGACTTTAACCCCAGTGAGCTAATAGCAAGAAATGGGAGGAAGAGATAGATGGACATTCCCTCCTGTTGGACTCAGGCAGTTACTGACGGTCTGCATTGTGTTCTTCCTTGCCTCCAGCATGTGTATTAAAGAACCATTGCATTCTTCACCCTATTCCACATGAGTCATTGTGGTGTCATGTTTCCACATTAGTTTCATATTAATTGACCCAGGACTGAGTTGGGCTCTGAGCTATGTGAACGTAAGGAAAAAAACAATTTTGAGTAATGATAGAAACAACCAGAATAATTATAACTAGTATTTTCCAAGAAATACAACTTGACTTCTAGGCGAGGGAAGATTTCCCCAAGGAATTGTGGTAACTGTTAATGAAGGTTGTTCAGAAGAAGATATGTGTGTAGGAGGAGTGGATGGTCCTTTGGGGGGGGGGTCCATTTCAGACAAACGTACAATATATTTAAACTCCTTGCCAGACCAGGCAAGGTGATTTTTGGAATCACAGTGCAAAGTGAAAATAAGAGGTGCCTTGTTTAAAACTATGCAGAGTTAGCACAGGGCTTATGTAAGCAGGGGACCCCATGTGGCTGCACTGTGTATGCCCTCACAGAGCCCTACCTTGTCCTCTCCCTGGAAGAGGGTATGAGGCTCAAGGGCCCTTGGGAGGCACGTGGGGGCCAGTGTAGTTAAATCAGAGAGCCCAGAAAGTATGATGAGTAGGAATCAGAGATCACATTTCCCTAAGGGTCACATCAGTGTGTGCACACCAAGGTCCTAGGAAGCAATGTCATAGTGTTTTTACTGCCTCAATACTATAGGTTGTGATTTCATTTTTATTTAAACATTTATATTAATTTGCATTGTTAATTCTGAGGTTGGTGTCTCCACTGTTACTTTTTAAAATGTTTCCCCCCAGTTTTATTGATATAGATTGTCAAAATTGTACATGTTTCGGATGTGCAATGCAATGCTATGATGTCCATTGTGAAATGTCGACCATAACCAAGCTAATTAACATTTGTCACTTCATGTAGTTACCTTTCTCTCAGCAATTTAAAACACACTACACCATATTATTACCTATAATCATTCTGCTGTACACAAGAATTTTAGAAGGTATTCATCTTGCGTATCTGAAACTGTATACCCTTTGACCAAGATCTTTCCATTTCCCCCACACCAAACCCTGGTAATCATCCTTCTAATCTACTTCTAAGAGTTTCATATGCTTAGATATCACTTGTAAATGAGATCTTGCAGTATTTGTCCTTCTTTGTCTGGCTTATGTCACTTGGCATGTTCTCCAGGTTCACCCATTTTGTCTCAAAGGAAAAATTTCTTTCTGATTAAAGGATTATTCCATTGTGTATGTATACTTTTTTGTGTGTGTGTTACAGGATCATGCTATGTAGTTAAGGCTGGCCTCAAACACACGATGTAGTCCAGGCCGGTCTTGAACTCCTCGTGATCTTCCTGCCTCAGCCTCCCAAGTGCTGGATTTACAGGCATGCCCTACCACATCTGCTCTGTATGTGTACATTTTCTTTATCTGTTGACACTTAGTTGTTTCCACACCTTGGCTGTATGCACAGTTGCAGATTTCTCTTTGAGATACTCACTTGATTTCCTCTGGATGTATATCCACATTTGGGGCTGTTGGATCACATAGTACTATAGTTCTATTTTTAATTCTTTAAGGAGCTGCCATCCTGTTTTCCATAATGGTTGTACCAATTCTCCACCACTACCTCTAAAAAGTGAAACCAAGACTATAGAAATCATGCAGATGGGAAAAGCTAAACTCTGGTCTTGCTTTCTTGGTGCCAGGTACCCAAAATAATTAGTTACATTAATGGTTGAGCAAGTGAAAAGCAATGACCCTGACCTTGTACCTTCTTATCAAAGCATGCATTGTGGGATGGCAGCACAGAGCTGAAGCTCTTCAAATTTAAGAGAACATGAAAAATTCATTACTTATAGCATTACTTGAGTTCATATCCTGGTTTTCCACATACGAGTGTGTGCTCCTAGCCAAGATGTTTATTTAGTTATTAAAATGTAAACTTGTTTTTGAATAAAGGTGATCTTTCAGAAATTTTCTAGGCATGTACAACATACTTTCATATTTTATACACAAATAGACTACACAAAATGTTTTTATTTGTATTAGTGTCTATTAAAATAGTCATATCTCAATATCAAGGGGTAACTGTTCCCACAACCTTTGCATATATAAAACTGAAAATCAAGTCTCTTATATATAAAGTGTTGTAGTATTTGTATGTAACCTTCATCCATCATCCTGTACCCATTAAATCATCACTATATTATTTATAATGCCTATTATAATGTAAATGCTATGAAAATAACTGTTGCACTGTATTGCTTAGAAAATAGTGCCATAGAAAAACAAGTCTGTATATTTTCAATAGTTTTTCTTTTTGAATATTTTCAATTGGGGGTCTGTTGAATCACAGGACAGACCATATTACCATTGTCTTACAGCCTTCCTACAATTTCGATTGTATGAATATAGCTTATTTATTGAAATAGTCCTAGTCACAAACATGTCTTCTGTTTGGGGTTATTATAGAACAACCCGTTGATGAACAGTCGTTCACTTTACAAGTCTCATAGGACAAAATTGTAGAAGTGGAGCTCCTGGGGCCAAGGTTACTTATTTTTAATTTTAATAAGTATTACCAAATCAGGCAGGTTATTAAAGTGGATGTGATTTGTTCATCTTTGTAAATAATGGACAATAATAACTTTCTCAAAGGATAAAATAAGATGGTAGCTTTATATAAAAGCCTAGTACAGAGCAAGCAGACTGTCGATGAATTGTGGTTTGACTTTCCTTTTTCTGCATTTGGACAACTATTTATGAATATTACCAGGACTATAGTTTTTACAATGAATGCAACAAATATGAAAATTCTGAAGGATCACTCAAACACCAGGGAGTAAACTCCCTGGAGGTCAAATATAATTTTTTTGAGAAGACACAAATTTGATGTTAACTCTAAATACCAATTTCCTACTGAAATACAGTTGATTTGATGTGCCTCTTATAACACATGTATCCCTAATAAAAGCAAAATGTACTGAACTATTATGCCAATTTAAAATATATCTTCCAGCCTCGTACAGTGGCATAAGCCTGTAATCTCAGCTATTTGGGAGGCTGAGGCAGGAGAATCACAAATTCCAGGCCAGCCTGGATAGTTTAGAGACCCTATCTCAAAATTTTAAAAGGGAGAGGGATCTGGGGGTTTTGATCAGTAGTACAGTGCCCCTAGGTTCAGTCAGGAAAGGATGTGTGTGGGCATCTTCCATTCTGGTCTTTTGTAATGCGGTAGTTGCTAGATCAGGTCTATGCTTTTAAGTTCTATATCAAAGACTGCGGAGGAAGACAAGGGGTTCCCTACGGGACTGGACAAGTAAAACCCTTACTGCTCAATTTAAATAATTCGCTTATTAATAAGATTCAACTATGAAAAAAGTACTTTCACAAAAAGATGGAAGTTTTTAGACCCGTCTTTCCTCTTAAACCCCTGGCGCTGAGGCATCTTTACATTTATCTAGAGTGCAGGAGGAGGTTAATGGGACCTCGCAGAAGGAAGCCCCCAAGCGTCCCGGCCCAGCAGCCCCAGCTGATCTCAGCCTGAGAGAAACTCCAGGCTGGTGCCCTCCCGCGGGAAGCCATTGCCGTGCTTCCTGCCGGCGGTTCCTGAGGCACTCCTGACACTCAGACCCGAGCCACCCGACCTGCGACCCCACGGCGAGCCCACTGCGGGACACGGATCCCGGGCAGGTGGCTGTTTCGCCGCCAGGGCACAGCACAGTTATTGTCGCCCCTCTCCCGACTCCAGTCCGACAAACTTAACGCCGCGCGAGCGGCGCGGGCCGAGCGCGAACCGGAGTCAGAGCTGGGTTGGCTCCGGCAAGCGTCCCCCCAACGCGGTTCTCCACACCCCCAAACGCGTCCCGCGGGGCGGCTGGGGCGGGGGCTGGGCGCGCTGAACCGGCGGCGGCGGCGGTAGTGGAGGCCGAGCGACCGAGAGCCCGAGAGCCCGAGAGCCCGAGAGCCCGAGAGCCCGAGCGCCCGAGCGCGCTTCCGCCGGCCGCGCCGCGCACGCCGCGGGAAATGGGAGGCTCGGCCGCGGGGGCGGGGGCCGCGCAGCCGGGGACTTTCAGGAACTGCAGGAGCGGGCGGCGGCTGGAGTCGCCCAGCGCCGAGACTCGGGCCGAGGCGGAGCCTCCGCCGCGCCGGGGCCCATTCGCAGCCGCGCCGCCCTAGCCTTCGCCCTGTCCGCCGCGGCGCGGGAGACGAGCCGGCCGTCCCGGGCCAGGGGAGCCATTCGCCATGGCCACCAAGGTGAGGGTGAGGGGCGAGGGGTGCAGGCCGGGCCGGCCGCTCGGCCCGCGGGGCGCGAGGAGGGTGGTGGCCGGAGACGCGGGCGGTGGGGAGGCCGAGGGGCCGCGCGGCGCCTCCACGGGTCCTCCGGGCCGGGCCCCGCGGCCCAGTCAACGTCCTCGGTCGTGTGTCGGGCGCGTGGGTCCAGGGGTCCGGACCCCGGGTGGAGCGAGACAGGGGCGCTGCGCCTTTTCAAAGTTTGCACCTGAGTGTGGGCTGCGGGCGGGCGCGCTGGGAGGGCCTGGGGCGCGGGGCGGAAAGTTCCCGGGGTATCGGGCTGCCCAGCGCCCCGCGTCGCCTCCCTTCCTCCGCCGGGCGGTCGCCTCGGCCCAGTCCTGGTTTGAGAGAAGTCGCTGCCGGCTGAGGAGGGGACTGGGCTCGGACACCCAGCTTCTCCCCTTCACATCGCTTTTTTTTTTTTCTTTTTTTTTTCTTTTTTTTTTTTTTGCCGTCTTTTCAGTTTGAATAGTTTTGTCAGCATTAATAAAAATCAAGAGGGAAATGACTTGTGCTTTCAGTTACGTGTTTTTTTGGGGAAAAAAAAAAAGGCCCAGGCCACATTACGTGGTGGAACTTCTGCTGCTTGGTAATTGGCCAAATGTTGTGTTTACTTATTTTATACTATTGTTTGTGAAATTAGCAGCTGCCCTTGGGTAACTAAGTTTGTAAAAGCTGCCTTCCCCGTTCCCTTTCTTGGGTGTTTTCCGAAACTACTTGATTGCAGTAGTCACGGGAAAGTGACCTGGGGGAGGAGGCTCCATCGGTGAGCTATTGATCAGTGATGTGGTAGGAGCCTTGGATTTACTTGGGCACATAGTTTTTGTAATTTCACCTACATAAACATCAGCACTCTTATCCATATTTATTCTTTAAATCTTAAGGCTACATTACTTTGGGTTGGTGAAAGCGTTCTTTTGTCGATGGTGATAGTGGATGTTCTGTTTTTGGTGGAGGGATAATTTAAAAATTGATGAGAAATTTGAAATTCTTTTAAAAGATCAGAATTGTCTTCAGTTTCATCTGTTAAAGTGGGTGTTCAGCTTCATTTATTCTGTTAAAGTTGGTGTTTAGATAAATTTTGTGCTCTGTCTCTGAAGTGCGGTGTTTATTCAGAAAGAGCGTAAGAAATCTTCAGGGAATCTTGCTGCTGTCCCTGACACACTTACCTTCTCGTTAATGTATTTTGGTTGTTTCTGGCTTTATTAGCTAGAATGGAACTTGCCACTTGTTTTTTTTTTTTTTTTTTGTAGCAGCAGGGGTCGAACTCACAACCTTGCGCCTGCCAGGCAGGCGTTTAACCCCCTGAGCCAAGCTCCCGGCCCTGGTTCTTTGAGACGGGGTCGCACTATGTAGTTCAGGCCGGCTTTGTGCTCACGTTGTAGCCTAAGCCAGCCTTGAACTCACAACGCTCCTCCTCCTACCTCAGCCTCCCCAGTGCTGGGATTCAAGGTGTGGGCCACCACGCCCACTTGCCACCTTTTTTAACATATATTCATTTTTTGTTGATCTTTTAAAAAATAAAGTTTAAACTAGGTGTGCTGGTGCACGCCTGTAATCCCAGCACTCAGGAGGCTGAGGCAGGAGGATTACTGCTAGTTCGAGGCCTACATAGTGAGCTACATAGTTTAAGACCGGCTTGAACTACATAGTGAGACCCTGTCTCAGGACAAAAAAATAAAATAAAATAAAATAAAATTGCTTAGGCCAAACATTTATAAAGTATTTTCATTTTGAGGTTTGTTCTCAAATGTTCAAGAAATTGCCAATTACACATTCTATTAGAGTCTTGCAAACTTAAGCAGTTTGTGAGTAGACACCTATTCCATGGTGATCAGTTGTGTGCTGTTTTCCACTTTGATCTTCTGTACTGTAGATGGGATACAGCTTGGCTACTGGTACAGGTGTGCATCATGAAAATTTTATTTGTGGTGAAACTTGAACCTAAATTTTTTCACCAAATTGTAAAGGGCAGCCGTTCTCTTACTGAATTTGAATTTGTGTATTGTCTTTTGTGTGTTGTCACTGAACACAAGCTTTATAGCATGTATAAGCACTTCCTACTTTGTTATCTGTGCTGCTCCGAAGGCATATTCCCGTATTTCTCATAATTCTGTTCGTGTCTCTCAGCTTTCTAATCACAGTTCCACCTGGTACTCATTTCCCTTTTCATGGTATGACAAACCATTGCCCTTTGAAGAAAAAGACGAGCAATGAAGCACTTAGTAAAAGAGGCCACTTCCCCCATTTTCCGGTTTTCCTGCTTCTTGATGATTCTTGCATTAGGCCCACGTCTCATTTCTCAGTTGTTCCCAGAGAGTGAGTTGTTGCTACTTCCTTCAGTCCCCCATTTGTGTACCCCTTCCTTTCCCCAAATCTGGTAGTTTGATTTTTTTTCCCCGTTCCTTTCTTTAATTGGGTAGGTGGGGTGAATATACTTAGTAATGATAACTAACTTTTAAGAAAGTTTTAGGCTCAACTGGCACCCTGGCTCTTGCTTATAAACATTATGTAATTGGAAATAAATTCAATATCTGGATATTTTAGATGTTGCTGAGTTTCTCCTGAATTTACCAGGAAAGAGCTTTAGTTCCTTCAGATCCAGTTTTCTTATTCATAGTTCTTACTGTTGAAGATGCACTTATCTCATGATTTGAACACTTTCTTGTTAGATTCACAATAGATGCCCCCCCAAGAAAACCTTTTTAGAAAGACTTTAATTGGACAATTCTTTTCATAAGACAGTTAATCAGAAACTGCACATTTAAGAGGGATTATCATTTTCTATTTCTAATCTCTCTTCAGCAGAAAGCTGAATTCAGTTTAAGTGCATGTACCAGTTGGTCTCATTTAACAAATACAGTGAAGATAAAGATGAGCATGTAGTCTTGACCTCTGTTATAAGCCTCTGAAGGCTATGTTTTGACAAAGCTCTGTAGTGAATTTGAGTAAATTAAGTTCCATTTAAAAGATCAAATATTCAGAAACAACTTTTTCTATGCATGTCAAAAGGTGTATGAAATAATTAATTCCAGTTAATCCATATCTACTTAGCTGTAAATTCCACATGAGATTTAATTGTTGGTAATCAATTTGGATCCTTCTGTGCTTACACAATCCCTCTTGGAATTCCTTATGCTTTGTTTTTTTAAGGAGTCATTATAACAAGATTCTTGGAGTTCTTGATGCCTTTTTCCCCCAACTTTTTCATACAGCTCCAATATCTAAAATTATATGTATGTATTATACAGTTTGTCTGGTTGAATTAAATAGGTGCAGAATGTTAAAAAATCCTGGTAGGAAATGAGTGAATTGCTTAGTACTCACATGGTATAATAGCTTCATGAGAACAGTTTAGAAAGCATACTTCCTAGTTTCTCCTAAGCAAAAACTTCTTTACTTAAAGAAAAGGATAGAAAATTCTAAAGGGTCTTAAAGATTAAGGTTGATTTTCTTAATTTTTTTTTTAGAAACAGTATGAGAAATACTTCATTCAATTTCATATAACAACAATTCTAAGTATCTTAAAATGTACAGTATATATGTAAAGAAAATTTCTGACAGATCTGAAATAATTTCTTACTAAAGGAATAGACTGGAAAGCATTAAATTCTGCAGTTTTTAAAATTGTGCTGTCTTTGTATTAATCATCTGAAAATTAAATCATAGTTTCTTTAATTAAGTGTTCACTTAAAACTTTGAAGCTTTGCATGTGCTATTCCTTTCTTTTTTAGTGAGTGCTGTTCTGTGCCGTCTTGCCTTGTGTACTTTCTTTTTACACATCAGATTTAACTCCTATCACAGGTCCCTCAGTCTCAACTACAGTTGTTTCTGTGACTAATGGCTGCCTCATTTACAATGTCATTGGCCCCAGGAGGCTGGGACTCTGTATCTGCTTACCTTTGTATCCTCAGTTTGGAAGAAAAAAAGATATTTCAGTCAGATAAATGACTCATGTATTAAAGTTAAGAAAACTTTAATCTCTAACTTTAAGGCTTTGGTTCTTTTAGTTGTATTTTAGTAAACATCTTTTTAAAAGTGTCTGTACTATGCAAAATTTATACTCAGCTTAGATATCAGCAGTTTTTTATTTTATTTATTTATTTATTTTACTTTTTAGGGAAGGAAAGGTTTATTTCTTACAGTTCTTGGAGATTTCAGTCCACACTCAGCTGGCTCCAAGGCAGCATGGCATGGCGGGCCTGCCATTCATGGCCGCCACAAACAGCAGCAGTTTTTTAAAAATGCAATAACTCACTTACTAGCATTACATGAGAAATTGGTTTTTGTGGGTTGGTTGGTTTTGTGGTATTGGGGTTCAAACCCAGGAGTGCTCTGTCACAGAGCTATATCCCCAACCCTTTTCGTTTTTTTAGATAGTCTGTCTTGTGTAAGTTCCCCAGGCTGACCTTGAATTTGCAAACCACCTCCCTCAGCCTCTATAATACCTAGAATTACAGCCATGTGCCACTGGTGATTCTTACGTTGTAAAGTGATTGGAACCAGCCTCATACTTCTGAGACTTTAGAAGAGTTGTCTTTAACCTATAAGTTGTCACCAGTGTTCTTTGTGTTTAAAAAAAAAAAAAAGTTTAGGGTTTTCCTTATCTTTTTGATTTCTAACTTGATTGCATTGTGAAAAGGGAATCTCATTAAATAATCAGTACCATACCTGGAAATTTGTTGGGGAACTTTATATTTAAGAAAGAGATAGTTTTCACAGATGTCCTTCCATTGCATTGAAAGAATACATGTGTTCTCTAATTGTGTGTGTAGTCTCAGTGTCTATATCCTTATAAATTTATTTTCTCAGTTTGATCTCTTGGATCTTTTGTCTACTTAATGGAGACTCTATAACATTTGGGTTATAATGGTAATTCCTTTAAGTTTAGTGTTACTAATTTCCAGGTAAATAAAGTTTTTCCTCATTATGAAGTAACCCTTTTTATTTCTAGTGGTGCATTTTTTTCTTAAATACTATTGTATTTTTTAAAATGTGATTTAATTACCTTGTTTTTGGTGAATATTTGCTTGATATATAAAAAACTGTAGCTGAATTACCTTTTTCTGAAACCTGAAGGAGGTTTTTTATCTGCCTATATGTTTGTGTTTACTGATACATTTGGCGTTCTGCCTATACATTTATACATTTATTGAGGTCAGTCCTCAGCTTCTTGAAATTTGTACCCTGTTCCCTAGCATTTTTGGGAAGTTTGTGCTATTTGTCTTTGTTTCAGTAGTTATCATAAGCATGTTAACATATCTAAGTTAAAGTGCAGAGTTACTCCATATTACTACCCTTTTCCTGAATGACAAAAGACCTAAAGTTATTTGATTGTAGTTATCTCCCCTAGTATAATCAGTTATTGGTTAGTACTTTAGTTCTGTATTTTTCACTACAAAAATTATTTTTTATACAGCTAGTGTTTGTTTAGATTTAATCCCATTGTACTGTGTCTTTGCTTCCTATTTTTTCTTGTATTTTCTGCCCTTCCTTGGGATAATTTCTCTTCTGCCTGAACTGAATGGGATTTTCATTAAAAAAACATGTGTTGTAGGTATCTTATGTGCAAAAGTATATTTTACCACATTCTTCAATGATAGTTTATTGGGTACATAGTTTTAGGTTGACAGCATTTTCTCTCAGCACAGTGAACCTGTTATTCCCTTATTTTCTACTAGCTTTCAGATTAGTTTCTGAGAAGCCAGATAATTCCTGTTCCTCTATTAGTGTTTAACTCCTTTCTACCTGCTTTTAAGACTTTCTGTCTCTCTTTGGCATTCTGCAAGTTCACTACAGTGTGTCTGTGTGTAGATTTATTGGCACAGGTTGGGATTTAAGGAGTATCTTGGGCCTAGGGTGGGTGCTTTGATGGCACAATGGTGTAGCTTGGTAGAGCTCCCTGTGGTGACTTAACATCCCTTCTGTCCAGCCCCTGCAACCACCTGCCGTATAAGGCTAAGGAGAAATGGAAATATGAGACTAAGGAAATGTGTTGTTAATTTTAAGTTAAGTAGCTACATGGAGCTAATGGCTACTGTATTGGAGAGTGCAGTTCTAGAACTTTCTTAGCAATTATTTTGTGAAAATTGCCTCTTCCCTATTGTTTCTTTTCTGGAGCTAATTAGCATGAAGAGGTTCAACAGACATCTAGCTTCCTATCACTCTGCTTGTCATGTTTTCCTTGTGCTGCATTCTGAATAACTTCTTTGGCTCTTCTTGCCTTCAGTTTGGAATTTTTTCTTCAGTCAGGTCTAATGTGCTCTTTTATCCATGCATTTAATTTTCAGTTTTAGTTCTATTCTTAGAAATTATATTTGCTTCTATTTCAGATCTGCTTGGTCATTCTTTATTGCTTCTGGTCCTTTGCTCATCTTTTTGTAGTTTTGTGTCTATTCTAGTATCAAAACTGATTCAGCATCTTTTTCTACTCATTCTCATTCACAGTGGCTTATTTTCTTAGGGTTGTTTGTTTCTTCTGAACTTCTCACCTGAGTGAATTCTGACAGCTAGATTGAAGCCATATTCTTCTGGGAGAATTCGTGTTTGCTTATACCAATCTCCTAGGGACACAACACCCTTAGGTTACTGTGTCTTTATCTGTCTTAATGTTTTCTCAGCCATACTGAGTAGCATACAGGTGGATCTTTGGTCTTAAGAGGCATGTTGCCTGCTCTGCATCGATAAGTTATTTCCTTGCTGCCCCATTTTGCACATTTCTTAGACTGAATTCCTTTTTGCTGCCTCAGCTTTAGCTGATATAGAAGCCTTTGTATCTTTATCTTTCTGCCTCCTCTGCAGCCCTGAAAGTCCCAGCTCAAGTCTCCAGGATTTGGTGGAGATTCCTAGAGTGAAATCCTGCCTCAGCATTATATCCTCCTAGGGTTTCTGGTTTCTGTTTGTTTTTTTCTTTTGGTCCTCTCCAGAGCCCGTCCTTTTATGTTGAATCAGAAATATGATTTAGAATGTATGTGGTCATGCCTGTATGTCTCTTGCTTTTAATACTTTACTCAGTATTTCAGTTGTTTCAGTCTAGTGATTCCTCAAATATTACTGTACTATACTTACTGGAATAGAATCCAGGTCAGAACATCTTGATAGCAAACAAGAAAATGACGGGAGTGGAGTGTGTACACACAATGTCTGGTCCTTGGGGAAAAGGTTAAAAAAAGCAAGGTTGTAAGCATTTGGTTATTACCAAAGCTTAAGTCAAGCTGTCTCAATTACACACCGTGGGCATGTTAAAACTCTCCAGTTGGTGTTTCTTTTTCTTTCCTTTTGTTTTTTTCGGGAGGGGTTCCAGGAATCAGACTCGCTTTCCAGGACCTCACGCTTTCCAGGCAGGTGCTACGCTACTGGGCCATATCCTGACCCTTGTTTTTGTTTTTGAGACAGGATCTCACTGTGTAGTCTAGGCTGACCTCAAACTCACAGTGTTTCTCCTGCCTCAGCCTCCCAAGTGCGGGGATTCCAATTGGTGTTGCTTTTCCTCCTTTTTTTCTTTTGACTAATAAAAATATGATCACTTTTTTCCCTTACTCATTTTAGGCACTGCAGATACAGTACTTAAGGATGTAGTTGGTCTTAGTTCAGTTTTTCCAAGTAATTTTTAGTATCTGAATGTTGTCATGTAGTATTATACCTGCAGAGGAAGTACTCAAAAAATCACAGATTTGTGAATTTTCATTCAGTCAACGAGACACATAATTTTAAGGATAAGTGGAGGCAGGAAATGTAACTTTATTATGGTAGCTGGTAACTATTATCATTCATTGAGATTTAGTTGAACTTCCGTTGAGCTCAGTGCCAGGTCCTTTTGTCTGTGCTGTGATATAAGTGTGAAGGGCCTGGCCCTTCCCTTGAGGAGCATCTTGTAGCAGTGCCCTGGAGGAAGGCATGCTTTCTGCAGAGGCTTGACAGAACTTCTGATACTGCTTACATCAGCCAGGCTTTCATAGGAGTAGAGTCATAATATGTCTATTACTCAGTGAAATTTAATTCATACTCTTATCAAATCAGTCGCTTTATAAATGTTTATACAGTACATCTCAGTCTGCAGGTTCAGACTTAGTTGGTCTGATTCCAAATTTTTAGGCCAGTAGATATTTCATTAGCTAATATGTGCCTGTCTGACACTGGAAATAAATTATTTGAATCCTTCCCATTATGGTTTACATCTAAAATATCCCCTTAAAGATGTATATTCAGATATGGGGCTTCTGGAAGATGATTGGGTCATAGAAGCAATCCTTATCAGTGGATTGATCCATTGATGATTTCTTACCTGAATATACTATTAGAAGGTAGGGCCTGTTGGAGGAGGTAAGCCACTGCAGATATACCTTTGGAGGGTACAGTGTATCTTTCTCATGGTTCATTCCTTCTTTTGCTACTTCCTGACTGCCATGAGTTGAGCATCTTTTTGGTGCCAGCCCCTTCCATGTTTCCATTTTTACTTTGGAGCCAGCCAACCATGGACTGAGCCCTCTGGAACCAGGAGCCAAATAAACCTCTCCTCATTTCTGTTGTAGGCATCAACTATTTTGTCACAAACTTGTGAAACCTAACACTCATTAAAAAGTTGACATTGAGACATCGATAAGCTCTTTAAAGTGTATCAGTTAGGGGGTGGAACAAGATGGTGGAATGGTAAACAGCAGGGTAAGTGGCCTCCCCGAAAGATACCATCCAGATGCTGGAATATAGCAACATGGGGAAGACAAGAAGGAGGGAGGCGGGTCCTTTGGACCCAGAAAGAATCTAAAGTGAGAATTGAAGCCCACAGAAAGAGTGGAAAGAGGCGCCTAGACAAGGAGGGCAGTGGCTGGTGGTGCATCTTGCTGGAGCCGGACCCACTCTGTGAAAGGAGTTGCTGGAACCTGGGGATGCATGGTCAGAGAGCTGCGGCTGTGGCAGTGGTGACAACCCTGGAAGCCTCTGACCAGAGAGGTGGTATCAGAGGAGAGTGGCAGTGGACAAGGGGAGCAGACCTGGAGGACTGGACTGGCTGATGGTGAGTGCACAGACCCCAAACCCCCACGAGGGAGAGAGAGAGACTGGCAGCCATTTTGGGGCCGGAGTTGCTCCTGGTTGGGCACAGTCCCGTGGAGATTGCTCTGACCAAGCCCCAGGGGGTCCTGGCGGGTGACCAGCTCGGTCTGGAGACCACGGCTCTATGCACGCCCTAAGGGTGATAGCGGAAGATTCACAGATAACCGGCCCAGGTTACCAGGCTGTGGCCCCCCCCCATGCACTGTCCCAGACATTGGGGAGCCGAGGTGGGCTGGGGAAAAGCAGCAGACAGCACTGTAACAGCACACCCAGTGGTAACCATCAGATAGCCACAATCAGCACTGCCTAGAAGAACCAGTCTAACTTTAAGAAATTACAGACAATGCAAGTAATACCAAAATCCCCGGTACACACTTGTCCAGAACAACCCAGGAATATGTCAGGACAAAGAAGCAAAAGGCAGTCTCTGGCCTCCAATCCAAGCAGTACAAACCCAGGAGAAGCAAACACAGAAGAGGTCAGGAGTCCCGCAACTAAAGACTCTTAAGATGATGACAGCTGAAGTAAAGAAAACTTCACGAGGCTATAAAAGAAATTAGAACAGAAATACTAACTCAACTAAAAGAAGAAATGAAAAACATAATAAAAGAATTACTAGGCATCTCTAAAGGAGACATAGATTAAAAAATGGAGCATAGGAAAACAAGGGAAACCTGTAATGAACAATACAAAAAAGATTTAGAATACATGAAACAGATTCAAAGAGATTATCAGGAAATCAAAAACTCCAATGAAAATTGGCAAAAACACCTGAAGGAAACTAAAAGTAGACTTTCAGACCTTGAAGACAGCTTTGCAGCTTGTGATCGTGAAAGGAAAGATCTCTTAAAAATAATAAGAAACCTGGAAATAGCAATACAATGGCTGCAACACAACCCAAAGAAACATAACTTAAGAATGAAAGCTGTGAGTGAAAAAGTAGGGGTCAATACAAATCAAATTAAAAGCCTGTTTATAGAAATAATTTCAGAAAACTTTCCAAGCATGGGAACAGGAAGTAACTTTCAGATAAGTGAAGCATATAGAACTCCAGCTAAACATAACCAAAATATACCTACACCCAGACATATAATAATCAAGATCCCAGAAACTCAATGCAAAAACAGAATATTAAAAGCTATTAGAGAAAAGAAAAAACAGATCACCTACAAAGGAAACCCATCAGAATCATGACAGACTTCTCAACACAGACTATCAGGTCAAGAAGAGCTTGGAGTGAAGTATTTCAAGCCCTGAAAGAAAACAGCTTCCAACCCAGATTGACGTACCCTGCAAAATTATCTTTCAAAATCAACGGAGAAATAAGATACTTCCACGACAAAGAACAACTGAAGGAATTTATGACAACCAAGCCAACCCTACAAAGAATACTGAAGGACATTTTAGAGAGAGAGAAAATGTCCACAGCTCCAGAAACAGCAGCAGACGGATATCACCGAGCGGGGCAGACAAATAATCCATCATGAGGATTTGAGTCCAGTATTGTTTTCAATGAGCTGTTTAGTTTGATCTTATTCTCTCTCTTGCCTAATTTTATTATATATGATGACATAGACAGCTATTTCAAAGATAACAAAATATATTAGGGTAGCTTTTATTGATATTTGACCACCTTGTTTTAAAACCTTGTATTGCTTTCATTGTTCTGTTTTGATTTTAACCTATTTTGGTTCGTTTCATTATATTATAACAGATGATATAGGCAACTGCTTAGAAGATAATATGAGGTATTATAGAAATCAACGTTGTATTACTATGTATTGCTTCCATTGTTTTATTTTTTATTGGTTTTATTCTGTACTATTTTGTTTGATTATATTAGGCTCGATGGTATGGGCAGTTATTTTGAAGATAACAAGAGGTATTACAAGGGGAAAGGAGGAAAGAAGGAAGGGAAAAGGAAAAAGACATAGATTTATTTGTGGGTATACTTAAGATGGTTAAAATGACTATACTACTAAATACATTAACTATGGAGAGAGAACAGTTGATGCTCATATGATTAGATCAATTGTACCAAAGTATAGCCCTTAAGACATAGCAACCCCTTTGAAGGTAACGATATACAATGTTACCACCACTGTCAAATTCCAATCATCTCATTTTGTAAACCTGTAATGTTACAATATTAGATTTGTTGTGTTTGTTGGTCCCTTTTGCTTTTTGTTTCTCTTTTCTGTGACCATTGTTTAATTTTTTAGTGTTGTTATTCGGAACTATTTTGTTTGATTATATTAGGCCTGTTGATATGGGCAGTTATTTTAAAGACAGCAAGAGGTATTCTAAGGGGAAAGGAGGAAAGAAGGAAGGGAAAAGGAAAAAGATATAAATTTATAAATAGGTATACATAAAATAGTTAAAATGACTATATTATTAAATGCATTAGCTATTGAAAAAGAACAGTTAATACTCATGATTAGATCAATTCTACATGTCTGTATCTGTTAATCTGAACAACCCCTTTGAAGGTAACGATATGCAGTATTACAACTACTGTCAAATTCCAATCTCATTGCGTAAACCTGTAATGTTATCATATCGGATTTGTTGTTGTTTATTTGTCTCTTTTACGTTTTGTTCCTTTTTTGTCTCCATTTTCTCTTAAATAAAAAATAAAATAAAATGTGTCAGTTAAATACCAGTTTAATATATTTTGCAATGCAATTCAGAGAAAAGTGAGTGAGTATGTATAGAGTGTGTTAAAAGTGGCCATTTATGTCTTAAGGGCTATACTTTGGTACATGTTTTTCTTTTAGCTTCTTTGGTATTCTCAAGATTTTGAGTAGTGAACCTTTGTTATTTTTGTAATAAGGTTGAAGCTCAGATTTTAATTTGAAAAATTAAAGCAAAGTCCCAAATTTATCAACCTTCTGTTAACTTATTTTGAATTATACTAACATGAAAAACATTTAATTAAATCTTATAAATAAAAAGTGGTACTTAAGTAGAAAAATGATCCTGCATTTGGGATTACAGTATTTGTAAATTACAAAATTTATTTCCTTAAGTACCTTATTTTCATCTTCCAAAGGGGAAAATGTTTTCTGTTTGTTTTGCTGTACTGGTGGTTGAACTCAGGGCCTCACAAATACCAGGCAAGTGCTTCACCACTGAGCTGCATCCCCACCTTCCCCCAACCTTTTTTGAGATAGGTAGTTGCTACGTTGCTCAGGTTAGCCTCAAACTTTTGAACCTCCTAAGCAGGTGAGATTTCAGGAACATGGCGCCACACCCAGCTATATTTTTAACCTTTAAAAATAACTAAAACACTTGAGGTGAGGGTGTATCTCAGTATTAGAGATGTACTTGGCATGCTCAAGGTCCTGGGTTTGATGCTCCCACATTGCAAACAGCACCACATGCATACACAAATCATGAAAACTTACTGACCAACCAGCATAAACCTAAGGCCTTAAAAATTGCTGCGCGATAATTTGTAATTGTACCTGCTACTGGGTGCCTCTCTCCTCTGAAGCTTAGAAAATGACTAGCCACTAGTCCTTTGTGGCTCAGGAGGGCATCTGTCACTTCTCTCCACCTTCCTAAAATCACTTAGTCCTCAGATTTCAGTTGAGAGTAAATGTATGCTGAGACCTCGCAGCAGTTTTGTAGATGGGCCTAATAGTTTGTCTTGTGATTGTGTTATCAGCTAAGTAAAGCATCCTCAATGTAACAAAAAAGAACCGCCAAACCCTAAATATCAGTAGAAATCTATGATTACATTAGGTTGCTATAGTATTCATTTAGGGCTCAGGTAATACCAGAAAATATGGAAATAGATTTTTAAAATCCTGTTATCATTTAAAACTGCCTCTGCTTTAGGTTTTTTTTTTTAATTTGTTATTTTTTTGCATTTTAACCTAGTTTTTTTTTATTTATTTAAGAGAAAAAAGACACATACAAGAAAGACAAAAAGCAAAAGAGACAAACGACAACAGCAAATCCACAACAGTAACATTATAGGTTTACAAAACAAGATGATAGGAACTTGACAATGGTTGCAATATTGCGTATCGTTACCTTCAACATGGTTGTTTACATTAACAGATATAGACATGTAAAATTGATCTAATCATATGAGTATTAACCGATGTTACTCAATAACTAATACATTCATTCTGCTTTAGTTTTATTATCTCTATGATGTCCCAAAGTTCTGAACTTTTTAAAACCTTTAAAACTCATTTCCTCTCTGTAATAACTCAAAACATCTCATGTCCTTGAAGTTTTCTATAAAAAACAAGTATTAAAATTTTTTGCCCAAACTCTCCCCTCTTCCCTGACTCATTAGGAATCCCTGCTACACTGAAAGATTATGACAACTGTAATATGCTTCTGTCTGAGAGAGAGTAGATGCTTACTAACATGCATCCATATTTTCCAGATAATGACAGTGACTCCTGAGTTGTAGACATTAATGGTAGAGCTGTGACACAGTGGCCTGGTAAGGCAAGCAGTTTTAGCTTTCCTATTTGCCTACTTAGAAACTGTGAAGAAGTAAAAAGACAAACCTTTGCCAAGGCCAGAAGAAAAAATAGGTATAATCCCTAAACTAGATAAATCTGTCACTGAATAGTCAAATTAATTTGTCAAGGATCATACAGGAAATAATGTATATGTAATATTTTATATTTATCTTGAATTTATGTTTAGAAAATAGTAATGATGTAGAGAAGGATCATTTCTCTACCTTCGTAGGTTAGAATAGCATTAAATAAACAAGGATATGTTTCATTTGCTGTTTCATTTAAAGTTTGAGGTCTCTTTAATTGACCTTGCCTTGACTAAAGGTGTGTTTTAAAGAAGGTACAAATATCCAGTTTCTCTGATAATGCTCTATAATTTTTCCAGGACTTGTCACACTAAACCACTTGTAGGAACCAGTGAACATTGCATGCTAGATAAATAGTTTGTGTCTCTGGCCTTGTTCCTTCTAAATCCTCATCTATGTAGTGTCTTGGAATGGTTCAAAAGAATCTGCTTTTGATATCCAGGTAAAGCAGTTTCCTTAAAATGTTAAGCAAGGCTTATGTGTACCTGGTTTGCAGCCCTCAGAATTATGCTGAAGGGATTACTAGCTGGTGACAATTTCAAATCATTATAGGTAAAGAATCCTAGATTTAAAAAGTATTTCCCATTTGTCCTTACTGTTGTTGCAACTACACTTTGGCAGTGAACTTTCTAGCAATTTATTTTTATCCAGGTTCCTCAAAACATTCTATTTAGATTTCTTAGAAATAGTTACTTTTTCATATTTGTTAGCTTATGTAATAATTTAATTGTATAGCTACAGTAAGTACTACTGGAATAAACAGTTTTAAGAACAATCACAACTTGTTATTGGTAAGCATATGATTCAGTTGGTCGGATTAGAATTGCCACATGTATTATTAGAGTAGGTTTTTAAGTGCAAGAGCTCAACATGTCATGTTACATGCAATGTATAATATGTCACTGAATCTGGTAGGACAGTAGTCTGGAACACAGGCTGTGTGGTCCTCTCCTGTGAATGGGTCATATTTTTGAGATTTATGGCTAATTACCTGGGATTGCTTAGGTTATAGAGTGTGAGTTTCAGAGATCCATAATTGGGCTTTAAAAATAATTGATGGCAGATGCTGAATTTAGTATTGTTCTGTTTATTTTTTTCACTTGATCAACTCTTTAGTACATAAATATTCTAGTGCTATTGTTATGACTTACAAAATGACAAGAGGCATACACTTTCAGTAAAAAGATTTTAGGTTATCTTTAAAAAACAACAAAATTAATTTACTAAACCAATGTGGTAGTATCATTTTTCTACTTTATAAAAGAAGAAAATAGTTCATAGCTGTAATATAAATTCAGAAGACCTTGTGGAGCACTTAATAGTTAATAGTGTCTGGAGGCATTTTTTTCTTCCACCTGACAAATAGGGGAAGATTTAATCCTTTGAAAAAATGTAATCTGCTCCTGGCGACAGCATGTAATCTTTCTGGGTATTTTAATTTAGCGTATTTTCAGTTTTTATAATTTGCAGCTAAAATAAGTAGGTTTACTGCTGAGGATATAAAAGAAGTAAAAATAGAGTTTCTTGAGGCACTGATGCTTTTCATTAAGATAATGGGTACAAACAAAAACAATTTCCAACTGTACAATACCATGTTAAATACACAAATGGAAGATGTAGGTAGGTCAGATTGCTATTACCTTCCACCTGTGCCCCTTCCTTGGTAATGCCCTTGTTCTAGCCTACAGATGAGTACTCTGTCTCGTGTACACATATTGTAAACATTCTGTTTCTCATTAGGGAATTTAAGCACAGTGTCTCTTATTTGTTTTCATATGCTTATGATCGCAGCAAGTGTTTAGTCAGTGAATTTTTAAATAAGAGCTGGGAGCTACCTTGGTGTACTGCAAAAGACCAGGCTTTTTATTATCAAGACAGTGCTGGATTGCAGCCGCAGCTTCACAGCTTTGTAGCAAATGAATCACCCTGGACTGTGAATACTCATCTGTAATTATGCCAGAGCTGGTCCCTTGTAGGGATGCTGAATTTATAATGTTCAGTCCCAACATAACAAATATAATCCCAGCACTCTCGAAAGTTGAGGCAGGAAGATCACAAATTCCAGCCTATTCTGGGCCCCTTTGTGACCTAGAGAAACCCTGTCTCAAAGTGGACTAGGAATGTAGCTCAGTACGTGAAGGCCATGCATTCAATCTCCAGTACCACCAAAAAATAAAACAAAAAAATTTTTTTAAGTTAAGAAGTGTCCTACTTTTCCCCATGACTAATTGTGGCCTAAGCTAAGCACCCTAGATGTCTCACAGAGCTGGATGTGGGGTTACCCTCTCTGACTCACAATAGGGAGAGAGATGGATTAAGAAAATGGGGATGGCTGTCCAATAAAGAAGGAAGAAGGAGAACAAATACTGCCATAGTATTTATTCCCATGATGTTTTACTGGACACGAGAAGAGAGTGATCTGGGAGGGGATTTGCCATTGTAGAGGGGAGACAGCGCTGGATTTTTAGTGTGGGGTTAGACTATAGAGTATCTTGAATGCCAGGGAAATGAATTTGAACTTGATCCTAGGTAAGGTAATCGTTAATAGCTTTTGATGTGTGAGATGGTGACTCAGCTTTGTCAAGAGTTTGTCACAGTAATGCAGAGTTAAATAGATGAAAGATTAGTGACAAGAGGAAGTTTCAGAGCCAGTTATGATAGGCTCCAGCATGGTCACTGTCATAAAAGGATTAGGGTGAGAAACTTGGTTCATATACAACTTCTTATATTTCATGGTCATTACACATCAAAACAGATTGCTGGCTGGAAGGGAAAAAGAGGATCTAGCAAAAAATCTCATCAGGGTACACATGTCAGGCTACATAGGTGTCTAGGAAGGCTCCACTCCGCCAAAGGCCTTGTCTTCCTTTGCTGTCTTTGCATGTAATGAATCTTCACTTTGTAATCTTTTTATCTTTTGTTGTGGTTTGGTCAAAATCTCTTCCTTTGACCACACTGATTTATTCTTCCATTTTTGCGTGGTGAATTTAAGTTAGCTAGTCAAATTGCACTTTATTTTTCTATTTTAATTCTCTTTGGGAGTCTTATTTTACATCTAACTGTACAGTTATGATGCAGTATAAAACAGCTGTAGTTCAGTGATGATTATATTACCCACATGAATCAAAGAGAAATTGTTTTAAAGAGGAAGCACTGATAAAATAAGTGACAACTAAGAAAACTGGTTCTAGTCCAAGAATTGTGTAAAATAGAGACTATATTCCTTAGGTAAGTGGTTTCATTTGTATTCATGTTGATGGCCTTAAGCAGCCTATCATTTTGAGTGGTTTAATTTTGAAAATCTGTACATTTCACTTAAATAATGTTCATACTCAGTTTGATAAAAGTGTGTAACTTAAATTCTTTAGTTCCAAAGAGACTTGCAGGGGCATTAAACTTGGAGGGAATGTTTTTTGTCTCAAGAAAACTGCATTTTCTGTACTTTAAATTAGTAAGATTTGGTTTATTTGAAAGTGGCAACAAATTCATTTGGTTAAACTATCTAAGCACTTACTAGGTAGTCAGTGTTGTGCTGTGTGGCAAATGGGTTAATATTCAGCCCTTTGACAAATACTTTTTTGGCTACTGTGTAGGTATTGCGCTGCGCAAGATAGAAAGGGAAGCTTCACAGAACGCAGATGTGTAAATAAGCAATAACAATACAATGTGCAGACAGTGATAGGGAAAGTATAGTGTTCTAAGGCAGTGTGTTAGAACGACAGATAGATGACTGATTTTGGAGGTCATAGAATGCTTTCCACACATGAAATGTAGGGTTTAGTCAAGTGAAGAAAGAGAAGATGCACATACGTACAAATGCTGAGAAAGGATGACATGTTTGTTTATGGGATTGAAGGTTGTGGCATAGTGGTAGAGTACTTGCCTATCATGGGCAAGTCCCTGGGTCTGATCCCCAGGAACACAAATAAAAAATAAATTAACAAACAAATATACAATAATAACTTACTTTGGTCCCTATCAGAATGGTCAGTGAGATAAAATAAGCCCTGCACCATTTCATGCAAGAGTATGTAAGAGATGCTAGTTCCCCAGTCAGCTGAAGAGGGCTACACTCCGTAGGACCTGCCACTTCCCTGCTGTGACTTTGGTCAGGGAATGGCTCCTGCTTTCAGTTCTGTGAGTACCAGGCCACCCAGGACCACTGCCTACAGCCCTGATGATGTTGCCTGGGCAGTCAGGCTCCTTGGGCCATATGGCGCAATTGGGTAGGTTTGGTACCCCCCCCCCCCCCGTCTGGTTCGTTTGCAATTCCGTGAAGTAGCAGACTCTAGAAACACCTTTCATGGGAATCAGTGACTGGGGCTCCACTTGACTTTGAATCCTGAGGTTAATGGTCTGGGAAGAGGAAGTAGTTATACAGTATGTAACAGTGTTTTCAGTGTAGGCAAAGTGTATGCATTGTGATCGAAAAGTACGGTGAATGTCTAAGCTTTAAAATTCTTATTACAGTGAAAGCTTCATTGCTGTTGATTGCCACCACCACCAAACATTCCCTCTCACTTCAAACATTTATTTTACTGTTGTTGCCACTTTCTGAACAGTTTTGGAAATTCTCTTATGCAAATGAGTATTTTAAGTTACACTGTTATAGCTGCCACAGTGTGCTGTATCCATTCAAAATGTTTACCTTTCATGATCATTTTTACTTTGGGAAAAAGCCAGAAGTTACATGGTACCAGATTGGTTAATAAGATTGATGAAAACACACATAATGTTTTTATAAGCCTGCTGCTTTGTTGGATGGCACTTGGCAGCAGCATTTGCTGCGTTTTCGAGCGTACCTCATAAAAGACACTCAGGAAAGAGAACTTCTGGGACAACTTCAGAAAGTGGCCAAGACTGGTGGGATAAGTATGTTGAAAGCAAGGGGAAGTATTTTAAGGGAGACTCATGACAATGTGTCTTTTACTGTAATGAATTATTATTATTATTTTATTTTTTTAAATTTTTTTGGTGCTGGATATCGAACTCACAACCTCGCACCTACAAGGCAGGCGCTTATGCCACTGAGCTAAATCACTGGCCTGTAATGAATTATTTTAAACCTCACATATATAATGTTTAAAACAGTCAAAGGTCACAATGATTAGCATTTATTCACTTTCAGTGCCAGTTAGTTTTCCCCGTGCTTTATTTTCATTACATCATTTCTCATTCATGTCACAAGGCACATGCTGTTATCTTTTTCTTGAGAATTTAAGACATGACATTAAGGAGTTGGGCCAAGTTTTTAAGACTAGCAGAATGTGGTTTGAATCCCTGTGCCTGGCTCCAGAACCACCTCTTAATCTCTAGATTGCCAGTGATTACATTTCTTTCTCCCTTTTGGAAGAATGAACCACATTGTCAATACACAGTGCTGATGAGGAGGTGAGAGACAAGCACTGTACTGGAGTAGGTTTTTCCTAGTTTTCTTTGGGATTTGGGAACTCTTTGCTCTTCAACTTTTTTACATACTTTTTGTCCTACAGTAAACACATAGTTTTACAATCAGGAAAAGCAATACAACTATCTCAATTTGGTGTAGGGGCTAAGGTGATTTTCTTAGCTACATCTAAGTTTTGTCTGCAAGTTAAAGAGTGGATTAGTAACTTTGTAGCTGTGATAAACAACAGGTAGATCAGACAAAAAATGAAGTGTAAAAGACTTGTGTATGCTGTAGTTCTAGCTGATTCTGAATGTATTTGTTTTTGAACAGTTATATTCATGTGTATGTGCAAACACATATTAAATGCATAAAATTTAAAGGGTACTTTTAAAATTATTTTCACACCCTTTGACAGAGAAGAGGAACCGTTTTAAACTTTCGTGCTTCAACATGTCCTTGATGGGGCTGTACATGCATGATAGTCCCGTGCTGCCCAATGGAACCTTCATGTGTGTACCCCTGGTGGGTCAAGCTGATGGGAATATGTTGACTTCTTATATTGCCTTCATTGTAAAAGTGTGCAGTACAGTATTTATATATGGCATGTCTGTGTACAGTGAAATTAACAATACTCTTAGAACGGGAACTCTTGGAAAATGGTTTAACCACTTATTGTAGCCTTTAATATGGATTCTGATAGTCTTCTAATCTGCTTTTGACTTAATCTCAGGAATATTTTTGCATTGCTATAACCAGGGAAGTGTTCTTAAATATTTTGACGTTTTCAACATAATTCTGAGCATCTTAGGTTATGGTACATGACAGTGCTTTAAATTTTTTTTCTTTTTTTCTTTTTTTTTTTTTTTTCCTAGTGGTGTGGGGGATCAAACCCATGGCGTCACACTTGCTAGGCAACCCAAATTTAAAAAGATCTTTTTTGACTAGGTATTCCTGTGACATGACAGTGCATCATGGTGGGAGTGCATGATAAAGCAAAACTGTTCTGCTAGGGCCAGCAAGTGAAAGAAAAAAGAGGAAGAGACCAGGGTCCCATAGTTCCCACCAAGAGAACACTCCCCAAAGACCCCATAAGGTTTCACTTCTAAAAGTTACACCACTTACTACTAGTGCCATGGACTGATAGCCAAGCCTCCGACACATGAGCCTTTGGACTAGATCCAAACTATAGCAAAGGTTAATTGTATGTTTAAAACTACATTGGGGTAGCATCCCTCACATACCACATTAACAGAAATGCAGAAGTTGGTGCTTTATTTTGTTTGTGAAGCTGTGCAGAACTGTTACTTTCATATATACTACTGATAGATGTTTAAATGGTAAGAATTTAATGAAGTGAAATATGGCAACATCCACCCAATTAATTTGTCATTCATTGTGTTTGAGATAAGCAGTTTTTCATATGTTCAAGAGCCATGTATTTTTCTATGAACTGTTTGTTACTCTGCCCAGTTTTCTGTTACATTGTTGGTCTTTATCTTGAATTCTAGGAGACCTTTATATATTAAAAGAAATAACCCTTTGTTATATGAATTGCAAATATTCTTTATAACTTACAAGTGATTTTTGTAGTCACTTAAAGTTAGGCAGGAGCAAAAAGAAAGGATATGAGGCAGAAAAAATAATAGATGTGTGTAACATAAAAAAGAACGTACATTTGCATGTTCCTCTCCTCAGAAAAAGAAATTGTATTTAAGACGACAGATCATACACCTAGCAGCAAATGTGTGATGGTACTCTCAGTATTCCAGTATGTGGAGCATTTGAGAGTTGTGAATCTGCCAATATTTATTTTTACTTAGAACTAGATTAATAGTTGTTAATGGAACAGATATGTGAGATTGATGTCTACTAATGTATCTGTGGTGCCTTTCAAAATATCTACCAAAGTGCTAAATTTTGGTTGGCAGTAGGTACTGTATATGTAGAATGATGTTATCTGTGAACCCAGGAGCTTTGTGGAAATAAAACTTTTGAAGACACAGTGGAACTGGGTATTGAACATGGAGTGCTATTTACAAGCAAGCACTGTAGCACTGAGCTACTCCCCCAGTTCAAGGAAATACTTCTGAAAGTGTGTTACTAATATTGGAAAAGGCAGAGTACAAACATGGACCTTTTCTCTCAAAGGCCACATAAGAAATAGATTAACGGATATTTGGGATTGAGGACATCATCTTTATCAATTTGGATACTGCCAGTACTGGAGAAGAGAGAGAAAGTAAGGAGGAATAAGGGTAGAACATGAGAAAAGAGATCGAAGCCAAATACAAAGAAAAGGAAGATAAAAGATTTTCAGTACTAAAGTTTCCCAATCTTATCTCGGCTTTATCTTCTCTAGACTGAATGGTCAATTTTTTTTTAGTGACATACTAGTGATCATTTGACTGTTCTAAATTCTAAAAATCACCTCTAGTTGTTTTCAGTAAGTCTTAATTCAGTGTTTAAACAACTCTACAATGTTTATAAATATTTTTCCATGAATGTTTTAGTTCGTTTTGTGCCACCATAATACAATACTGGACACTGAATAGTTTATAGAGAATAGAAATTTATTCTCACATTTCTGGATGCTGGTAAAGTCAAGGTCAGAGTTTTGCAGGTTAGACCCTGGAGTCTGCTTCCAGGATGGTGCCTTGA
The DNA here is from genome assembly GCA_004363535.1 of Dasyprocta punctata. Lineage (NCBI taxonomy): Eukaryota > Metazoa > Chordata > Mammalia > Rodentia > Dasyproctidae > Dasyprocta > Dasyprocta punctata. The sequence continues at coordinate 44,641 of RJWM01007743.1, read as the reverse complement.
ACACTTTGTCCTGCAGAGGAGAGGAGGTATTCTCACATGGCAGAGGAGCAGGAGAGTGTACTTGCTCCCACAGCTTCTTTTAAGGTGGCATTAGCCCATGAGAACAGAACACTTCCCATTAGGTCCCACCTCTCTGCACTGTTGCATTGGCAGATTCCAACATTTTAGTAGGAAAAAATTCAGACATGTAGAAAAGTTGAAATAATTTTCCATTTAACAACAGAACCCACCATTTAGATTCTATAGCATTCTATAATGACTGCTTTATCACATATTCACCCATCACTCCATTTTATTTTTTAATATATTTCAAAGTTGTATCACCCCCCGCCATCTCTTATCAACATGAATTTAAGAGAGGACAAAAGCATTCAAACCACAGCAGTGAGTAAATGTTCAGTAATATCTAAATGTATTAGAGAATACCCATTCGTTTATTTCGTTCCTGTTTTGCAGTGCATTTTCACCAGATCATATGTTGAGTGAATAAAAGGCTTAGGCATTCTGTGTTTGGGGATTAATTTGTTTTAGCTGAATTAAAAAAAAAAAAAAAAAACAGGATCTTATGGAACAGTAACACCACAGCAGGTTCCTCTTGCCGCCCTGGAGCTTGGCTCAGTCCACACACTGGGCTCTTCTCCAGGGGGAAGCGCACTTCCTTCCGCAGGGCACCCTCAGGCATTTGTCTTCTTGCTGTGCTCGTTGCACGGAGGACTGAGGTTGATGTGACATGTTTTTTAAAAATATCCCACAACATGACAAGCAGAATTCTATGTACTTTGCAGCTGTGTGAGAAAAATACCTCCTCGTGGTTTCTTTGTCCTTTGTCCTGACCCAAGGAGATTACAGTGCTGGCAGTGCTTGGTTGTTTGCCTCTATCCCTCACTCCTTCTCTGAGCTCACAGAGAAAAAGGAACTGATGGGATTTCTTAATTGGTAGACTACCATATCATTTGTTTCTAAAGTAGGAGAACTTTCAAACATGTAGAAAAGTTAAAACAATTTTCCATTTAACAACATTTAGATTCTGTAACATTTTACAGTGACTGCTTTATCACATATTCACCCATCAATTCATTTTGTTTTTTAATATGTTTCAGAACTGTAACACGTGCATACACACACACACACACACACACACACCCATCTTTTATCACTAGCTGTGAATCTTTCGGTGTCAAAGCTGCCTCAATATGAGTACACCAGCTGAATTATTTTGGTAATGCGTTTTTGTTTCCTGTCAGCCAGCATGTTTACAAAGCAAACTGTAAAGGTTATTTGGGTTTTTGCTCTTTACTTTACATATGTGACTTCCTTTATTCTTCTCCATTCCCAATAGGCTCGGGTTATGTATGATTTTGCTGCTGAACCTGGAAATAATGAACTGACTGTTAGTGAAGGAGAAATCATCACAATTACAAATCCGGTAAGAGAACTTCATGTTAAAATTTATCCCTTATTGACTTATTTTTAAGAGTTGATGTTTTTGATAAGTTAATCATTCAAACCCTCTTTAATTTTTTCCTGTTGCTTATGAAGTATTGACAGTGCATTAAGATACTGTTAATATACAGTGAAAAGTTAATCCCTTAAAGATAGGTGAGTACATCGTTGAGGTTATTATGTCTCTATGATTTATTTCTTCATTATTTAAACCTTCCAGGCACTCTGTAGTAGTAGTACTGGAACTTAGTTCAGTGACCTTTCTTCTAGTACCCATAATACAGGGTCTGTGGGATACATGAGAGGTGATGCTGACTTTTCCTGCACAGCTCTGCCTCTGATCGCTATCACTGTTGCTCTAAGCTTCATCCTTAAATTAGATTACTGGAAAGCAGTCTATAGTATTTAGACTGCATTAACTTAGCTCCCAGTGGAGCTGTCTCTGCTGAATTACAATTCATTGCTTTAACTCTGATTCACATAAGAAATAGCTGCATGTGTAACAAACGTATCTATATCTTTACAAAGCCATGTTTGAACATGTATGCATATACATACTTCTCTTGAGAGTATACTCCTATGAATACCCCCAGACCCATAAGCACTCTTCTCATACGTGTGTGTATCTGTGTTCATATCACTAAGTGTAGCACTGTGCTGTCTTCTAAGCATTCATGTGATCTTTTGTCTGAGGGTTTTTCTCTTAGATTTTTGGCTTGTTTCCTTTTTATAAAACAAAATCTTCACAGAGCATTGAAAAATATATGTATTATATATATACTAAAATAAAATCTTCACAGAGTATTGAAAAAAATATACAAAATCTTTGTTGCCAGGAAGCTCAGTACTCATTTTTTCAGTCATCTTATAGTACTTTATATTACCTCTGTGTGATAGCTGCCTCAATATGTGTAATTCTCCTTTTTATATGCAACTTTATTGTAAGAATTCTTAAGGTATATGATTTATGAGATGAACCCTATTTGAAGTAAGGTTTTAAAAAAAACCATCTCAATTCCTAGTATTTTCCTTAGTGTTTGTATAGCCAAAGAAGAAATAAAAACAGGTGTGGAGAATTAGTCTTTGTACTTGTAAAATGAGTAGAACTTTATCTATTGTAACTCCCTTTCTTTGCCTCACCCCACTCCCCATTTCCCTGACACCACCATGGCTAACTGTCACAGGGCTCTGTGTACCTCCCTGGCCCAGGTTTCCGGGCAGGTGTTCTCCCGTGTCCCCGCCTCCACCTCCAGGCTCCACGTTGTGCATAGTGTCTCGTCCATGTCACCCACATACTGAATATGTGTGCAGCCCTGACCTGGGTGCCTTGAAATACAAAACTTTGTGCCTGCCCTGGACTCTTTGACTTTATAACTGGGTTTTTGTTGTTGTTGTTGTTGTTGTTGTTGTTGTTTCCTGATTGTTTTCCAACACAAGATAGCAATTTTATTTGGCATTATGGAACATGTCACTTTTTGCATTTTTCTCTAGCTGTCCTTTTGCAGTTCCATCTTCTTTCTGCTTTGTGTTTTTTTCCCCATGTCATCTCATTTTTGGCCTATTTTCTTCATGCTACATGTACTCAGATTTTTAAAAAAATTATCCATTATATGCTAAGTCCGTCGTATCTGCAATTTGATGAGATCTTTCAAGCCTCAGATATGCTGTCCAGCTGTGTCTTAGACATCCTTAGTTTTCTCCTAAGCACTTCAAACTTTCCATGTGGTGCTTCCCAGTGCATTACCCTTGCTATACTAATTCGCTTCCTGAATTCTGTTTGTTTTTGTTGTGGTACCACATCTATTTAGGTGCCCAGCGAAGACTCCAAGTTGAAAGCCTTTAACTTAAGGCTTGCTCACAGCAATTCTCTCCCCTTTGTGTCTCTTCTTTCAGCACAGTACATTGAGCTCTCGTCTTACCTGAACTGTGCATCTTCCTACTAGCCTCTCCCACTATGACTTGTCTAAAATGCCAGCCTTACCACGTCACTCCTCCCCAGTGGTGAGCTCCCAGACAGCTATAGGTCTGCAAGATACCCACCAGTTGGCACCATTCTTCCTCACCAGCCTTTTCCCTGTACATGCACCCAAAATATATACTCATGCATGCACAGGCATGTAGTCACATGTACACACACTGTCACATATGCACATACCCTTATGAAATACACACTGTTATTTAAACCTACACCTACCGTCTCTTGAAATACCCATTCACAAGGTCATATTCTTAATACATACTCACATGTACTCTCTCACACATATACAGAACATTATTGTGCATACAGGTTCTCACAAGTGCACACACTTTCACACACATGCATGCACACTCCGAGTCCTGTCCATTGTGACTTTGCCCTCTTGCTCATGGTATTGCCCTGCCTCATGTTCCCTCTTCTAGTTATGCTACTCTTAATGTCTCTCTGTCATGAAACAAACAATACACTATCCTGCTTTCTTTATTATTTTAGAAGCTGTCTCTTCCAGAAAGAATGGAATCTTTGGGTGACGGGCCTGAATATTGTGTGATGCTATGATGTTTGACTTTACACTGGGAATTCCTTGAGGTTGGAAACCACATCTTATTCTTGTATTTCCCTACCCACAATATGCTAAAGTATTTGTACTGTTTAACATAAAGTAGGCACATGTATTTTTATTTTTGAATTATTTTATAAAATTTCAGATGTATCACAAGAGAGAGGGTATATTAACACCTTTGGCCCTATCATTCATCTTTAATAATTATCAGCCAACCCATGGCCATGCTCACGTCATCTGTACTCCTAGGTGTTCTTCCACCTTCCTTCTCCTGCAGCACACTTGATTATTTTGAAGCAAATTCTATGTATTATTTCATTCATAAAGATTTCAAGTCAGGTTTGGTGGTATGTATCTGTAGTCCCAGTTTTCTGGAAGCTGAGGCAAAGGGATTGCTAGAGCCCAGGATTTCAAGGCCAACCTGGACAGTGTAGTGAGACCTTGGCCAAACAAAACAAAACAAAGCAAAACAAAATAAGAGTTTATTAAATATATCTCTAAAAGTTCGATTTTACAATTGTATCTACCTAACAAAATTAATGATTCCCTACTGCTACCGAGAAGTCCATATCAGTAGCCCAATAGCCACATAAACTTTGCTGACTTGAAAGTTAAATTTCTTTTAGTTTGAAAACTCACTAGATTTTTTTTTTTAAAGACAGGGCCTCACTATGTAGTTAGACTGACCTTAAACTTGCTATCTTATATGTAGCCTAGGCTTACCTCAGACTTGAAACAATCTTCCTGCCTCAGCCTCCTAAGTACTGGAATTACAGGCATATGCCACCACGCCTGGCAAAAACTCACTAGAATATTAGTGTCAACAGACAATATTAGATATGTTCAATCTTAAGTTTGACAGATTACTATAGAAAATCATGTTTCCTAATTTTTTATTCTCTGGGATACCATGTCCTAGAAATATATTCAGTGTCTATTTTTGCAGTGCTGGGGATCAAAACCAGGGGAATTTTACCACTGAGGTACATCCCCAGCACTTTTTGTTTTTTAAGAAAGGATTCGGACATGATGTTTCAGCTTGGCCTTGAATTTGCAATCCTCCTGCCTCAGCCTCCTGTGTAACTGGGAGGATTACCTGCCTGTGCTATGGTACTTACCTGCAGTATCCTTTTATTCCTTAAAACATTGTGGGTTTCACATTTATCCAAAACATTTTTTCATTCAATAAAGTTTTATTATGTACTTGCTGTGCATGAAACTAGTCCTAAGTACCATGAGGAAGAAACATAAGTCTTTTGAGATTTTCTTCCCTTCTCCATAAGGAGCTTCTGATCTAAGAGATCAAGGTGGCATTCTGGAAAGTCTCAGAGTTGTTGACATGTAGCTGCCTGCAGCTCAGCAGAGGAGGAGCCCATAGCTGTGTGTGTTTTCATCAGGACAGACTTTGATGCAAAAGATGAAATCTGACTTGATAAACCTTGAAATGTGGCTGGGGTTTCATCAGACAAATGCAAGGACATTTCAGTCAAAGAATGGTCAGAACTATTTCCAGCGACTAGGAAGGCTGATACAGAAGGATCAAAAGTTCTAGAGGACTGCCAGAGCAACCTAGCACAATCCTGTCTTAAAATAAATTTTTTAAAAAAGAGCTGGGGATATAGTTCAGTGGTAGAGCACCCCTGGGTTCAGTCCCCAATACTGAAAAAAAATTAAAAGAAAAAAATCTGATTGAAAGTACTGTTTTCTTACTAGTCTCAACAGTCATTTACTGACAACTGGTGAGCTAAGCGTTTGACCAAGTACAATATATAATTTCTTTAATGTACTTCCTCATGAAGTCCATGAGAGTAGGGTAAGGAGACTCAGAGATCGAGTAACTTGTCCATGATCATTTTTCTTGTAAGTGGCTGAACAAGAGTCAAAGAGACATCTGTCCTTGAAGCCCAAAAGCACAGGATGTATGTATGCCAGCAAGAAGCAGGCTATGAAAATGAGCTCTCAGAACCAGACAGCTCTGTGGGTGACGCCACACACCATGGACCTGATTTACTGAGTAACAGGTTCCTTGAAGGGTCTCATGTGGGTTTCATTATCAGTATTGCTATAAAAAGGACACATGGAAGTATGCACATCAAAGAGGTTAGTTTACCAGAGTGTAAAAAATGAGTTGGAGTAATAGAGTTCAGGGATACAACTGACCTGAACCAGGGGTAGAAGAGGCTTGAAGGGTCAGACACATAGGGTATGGTACATGAAATAGATGCAGGTGACAAAGGAGGCTACGGTCACCAACACACTTGGCCTTGACACTGAGAGTGGTGGCTGTATTAAAGAATGTAAGACAGGTAGAAAAACTTCTCCGGAAGGATTCCATGAGTAGTTTCAGGTACACTGAGCAGAGAATAGTGCCTAGTCAACCCTGTCCTGTAATGCTGCATCAGTTCAAGCCTGGCAGTGCAGAGCTGGAGACCAGGCTGGAGTCAGGTAGGCTCTGGTGCAGAGCAAGGGTTAGGAGAAGGAAGGAGCAGGTATAAGTGTTTCCTGGGTAGGAGGAGAAAGGGGCCTGGGGGCACAAAGGTTAGGGAAGGAGAACCTCAAGTGGTAAGGTGCAGAACAGTAAGGTCTTCATAGTGAGAGTATTTTGAAAATCTGTTTTATATGCCTTAGGTACAAAAAAAAACAGTTATTGGATAGAACAACTACATGGAGTAATTTGGGGTAATACACTAGGTGTATATGAACAAATGGGCTCCATTTTAATTGTAAGAGAGATTCAAGATCCTTTTGTCTGCCTTTTTTTCAGTGACATATTTCTTCATTTTCTTTATAAAATAGTATTGTCTTCCTGTTGCTGTTGTGGTCAAAGAGTGACAAAGTATTAGTTTAGAATGATTTTTAAAAACAATATGGTTAACTATAATGTACTGTATATTTCAAAACTGAAGGAAAGGATTTTGAATGTTTTCACCACAAAGAAATAACAAATGTTTGAGGAGATAGATATGCCTACCTTTACTTAAAAACTATGCAATTTATAAATGTATTGAAATATCATGATATTCTACAAGTATGTATAATTTTTATGTGTCAAAGAAGAATGTGCTTGTCCAGACTAAAATAATTATTAATTGTGCCATTATTGATAAATTTAAGAAAACTGTTTTCAAGGGGGAAAATGGGACTTTGCAGAGATAATAAGAAAAATGGGAATCTTATTGTGGAGTTCTACTATATTATTTAGTCTGTTAATATTCTTTATCCAGGAGAACTAAGAATCATAAATCAGCTGTTTCAGTGTAACAATCCCAAAACTTAGTGGTTTAACACGTATTTAGTGGCTTGTGTTACAAATTACTGATGCTTTGTGGTGGTACAAACTGATCTTATCACTTTTATTGATCTTTTTACTAATAAAATTAATTCATAAAAACCCACCTGATAGGATGCATATACCACTGGTGGTGATTCAAGCCGCCTGGCAGCAAGACATACATATGAACTATGGCCCTGCCATGAATATGTTAAACCATACCCAAACATTACTGCTCAGGAATCTATGAGTCATTGAATGGTGTTGCTGTCTACAGTTACTTGGGCCCAGCCCAGGGCTGTATGGTCCAAGATGGCCTCAGCCACTTATCTGGCAGTTCTGGGGCTAGGTTGGCTGTGGATGGGACAAAAGAGAGACTCATCTTATAGCAACTCAGATTAATTCACATAGCAGCATGGGGTTCATGACAGTGAACTGAAGTGTGTAGAGCTCCTTGAGATTAGACTCTGAACACCCAGGGATTATTTGCAGATGGATCACAACAGGCAGTATAAATTCAAGGGTGAGGATGTGCATTCTACCACTTGACAGGGCTACAACTACTTTTGCCACGTGAATAAATAAAAATCCCAAAATGATGGTAATTTAAGGAAAGGCTGTTTTCAGTCTTTGGTCCCTTGTTGTTGAAGTTTAGTTTGTCCTGTTTTTATTTAACATTTTGAGCAGTGTTCTGTAGTAATAAAAAAACTTAATATCAATTACTTTTTAATCTAACAATTTATAAATTATAACAATTCCCAAAGCAGAATTTCCACAGGAAATTCAAACCGTAATCTTTTTCTTTTCTTTTTCCTTGGCAACTTCTTTAGGATGTTGGTGGAGGATGGCTGGAAGGAAGAAACAGCAAAGGAGGACGAGGACTTGTTCCCACTGACTATGTGGAAGTAAGAACTTATTGTCATTGGTGAATTAAAGCTCATTTATGACAAGCATTTTTTAAAATCAGTTATCAATTAAAGGGCAGCCAGGAAGACAGCAACATTTTTTTAAATTTCCATTATCCATGCAGTGAATGCTAATTATATAAAATACATTGAAGTACAGTAAAACTAAAAAAGAATATTGCGTATAGACTGATGCTCTAAGGAATGATTAAGGATATTTAGATTAACATTCCTTTCAAGAATAGCAATTTTAGCTGGGCTTGGTAGCACACACCTGAAATCCAAGCATTTAGGAAGCTGAGGCAGAAGGATCACTGTGAATTAGAGGCTAGGCTGCGCTTCATTGCCATACCCTGTCTCAAAAATAAAGAATAGCAATCTTTACTTTTTCTGAATAAAATGCCCTATTTTTCCTCCACTAATACTAGACAATAGCTGCTGCCTAGAGCTTCGTTTGTTGTAGAATTGATTCACGAAGTTTAAGTAGATTTTCTGAAAGAACGTGCCTCTCAGTTCCTCCCCCTGTTCCTTTAAATGGAGGGATATCTTGAGTGAACTGCTGAATTGCCTTATGTAACTCTGTTGTGATAGGTAACAGGGATGGTATCTTCCTGCATGAGTGTCCCTCCCTGGGACACACCCACTCAGAAGCATATCTTGTTATAAATCAGCCACCTCGCGCCCTCTGCTGGTTGTCTGTAGGTCTCTCAAGACAGAGTAGTACTTGATGAGCTCGCCTCTATCCTTGAGTGATAAAAGAAACTAATGTTGCCTGGGGCCCTGTGAATACAACTGGAAGTAGCTCAAGAATTAAGGTGCTTAAATTCACCTCCAGTAAAGAGAATGAATGCCTTTTAGGAGATGTTTCCCTGGGGCCCAACTGCAAAATGGGGAGGAAAGCTCTTTCTATTGTTCTTGATTGAGAAAGAGATGGTGAGTTTGAAACCTTTCAGAAAATCTGATGACATTTGTAGATTCTTCCTTCAGAAATGTGTGCACAAGCACATACACTAGTCTTGTCCTTATGGTATTAGATGATTCGTGTGCATCTGGGCTTAGTCCATGGGATCTAGGCTTATATCTGTTTCACCTTCTTGCACTGGGCATATGGAATCCTAAAAATGCACAAGACTGAGAAAAATTTGAAAATTTAAATTGATTGCCCTTGATTTCATTTTCTGGAATTATTCTTCTAGAAAGGAACAGTTATTACATACATCTTTAAATTTGTGTTTTAAGAACAATGCCCCCCCCCCCAGCAGAAATAGATCCAATAGTCAGTCAGTAAAAATACAGTTAAACTTAATCGCACCATCAATCAACTGAATATGACAGACATCTGTTGACTGCCTCATCCAACAACAGCAGGATACACGTTCTTTTCGGATACACATGGGGCATCTACCAGGATAGCCCATGTTCTGAACTATAAAACGTGTTTCAACACATTTAAAAGAAAGGGAATATAGCAGTGGAAGAGCACATGTCTAGCATTTGCAAGGCCCTGGGTTTGAGCCCTGGCATTGCAAAGAAAAGATTTTTAGTTTAAAAAATTAAAAGTATATACTCCTAAAAAGGGAGTAAATTATACAATGTCTGTCCTTAGACCATAATGGAATTAAAAGCATAATGGAAAAATAACTGGAAAATCCCAAAATACTTAAAAATTAACACAGTTTTAAGTACTCATGAGTCAAGAAATCTCAAAAAACTAAAGTTTAAGAATGAAAGTACAACTTAGCAAAATTATGCAATGCAACAGAAGTAGTCATTAGAGGAAAATATATACTAAAGAGTATAAACTCCTTTTCCACAATAGATGATAAGTCTTGCTTGCACTTAGAGGCTCTTACTCTGAAAGCACTGACTCCAATCTATGAAAATAATTGGGGTTCTTTCTAATACACAGATTTTACCCAGTGATGGAAAAGATCAGTTTTCTTGTGGAAATTCAGTGGCTGACCAAGCTTTTCTTGATTCCCTCTCAGCAAGTACAGCTCAAACCAATTCATCAGCTGTCAGTAGCAACAACCAGGTATGTCTTACTTCACCCTGCTGTTTGTGACTGGCTTTTCTGAGAGCAAAGTGCCTTTGTGAAAGCTTATGGTGCATTATAGCTATTGCCATTCTCTGAAAGCATAACAATGTAGCGTTTAGTTTTTTTGGTGTGCATTTCTATTGGGTATTAACAAAGAGCTCACCTGTTAAATCTACTAAAGACTGTCTTCAAAGTTGTCTCTAAGGGAAAAGACAGGATGTTGAGAGTTGCCTCTAAGTCTGTTATACTGTGAACACAAACCTCAGGAGTTGTAAATACTCAGAAGTGAAAGTATGGAAAGAAGATACAGTCCTGTTGATGAGGAGGTCATTGTCAGTGATGTCGCTAGACCAGGACCTTGACGTGTGACTCCCATTCTTAGAGTTAGGATCCCCTCATTGTGTTGATGGAAGCAATATAGATCAAAGTCCTGAGTAGATCTGGGCACTTGGAATTTGTCATGTTATTGTGTTGCTTCTAGGAGACTTAGAATGATGGGATAAAAAATACAGTAAAGCTTTAGTTTTAATTAAAATTTGACCAGTTAGATGAATCTGTGTTTATTCCAAATGCTTATCTAGAGTGAGTGACAAGAAAATTGAGAAGGTAGTTATCAGAATTTGCTACATATACATCTTTAGAAATGAATGGACATTAGGAGATACTCTTTTTCTTAAAACTACATAGAAGTTTTCAAATTATGTGAAGCCTAATGATCATATCATTTATAATTATTTGCTTACAGAATATATCTTAAACTTTTAAGAGACCTGGGCTGTGGCCTAGTGATAAAGTACTTAGTGTGGGTAAGCCCTGGATTCAATTCCAGGCACCACAGAGTGTACAAACACACACACATACTCACACACACACCCCTCAAAATAGCCTTTGAAAGTTTTTCAAAATACTGTATTTTAAAATACAGTTTTTCTAGACATCCTGAATCACAAATTAGTCTGACCTAGATCTTAAAAACTCAGAGGCAAAATCGCTATCATAATTAAACAGTTTTCTGCATTTTGTTGCTCTGTAATACTGCACATGAGAACATTAAAGGTTACTCTGATTTCCCCTGGGCACTATTGACCTTGGGCACCTGTTATCGCTTCTTTGTGGCCCATTCTGTGTGCCACTTAATGTTTGGGTTTCCTCCTGGCTTTTTCCCACTAGTTGCTCATAGCACCTTGACTTCTCAGTTGTGACAGTCAAAAGTATTTCCAGACATTGCCAGGTATCCCTGGGAACGTAATGAACCCAGTTGAGATTCACAGAGTTATAAAAATAATCCATAAAATGAATTGGCATTAAAGGTAACATATCAGTAAAAGGGAAATATAGTGAAATGATTGTAGAATAAGTGAAGCAAGCAAAAGTTAAAAACATGAATCGTACTTTAATTCAAAGAGTCTACTCTAGCCATTTTCTCAGGGTAGGCTCAAGCATGTTAGCCAGTCAGACCAATTCAAAGTCAGGTTCAAGTCTTACTCTGTTACAAAGAAAATACGTTAGTATTAAGTATAATAATATTAATTGATACTAAAGTCTAAATTTTCCCCAATTTAGGTAATTAAACCAGCCTTTTGTAAAATCTTAAACAGAAAAAAGTTTCAAAACAGGCTAGTAGGAAAGTAACAATAATCAACACATTACATATTGCTATATTCACAATAGATGTTCAGAGTACAAGATGTAGGCATGAAACATTGTCCAGAAAATTACTGGCACAGAACTTTCCCCTCAGTGAAACAATGGAAACCAGCTATATAACTGTCTTAACTGTCTGGCATTTTTATGTATTTTTTCCTTTTCCCCTTCTTGCATCACAGTTTTTCTTTTCTTTTGAATAGTTTCGTCCCTATTCACAATATCTATTGTACATTTTGGGTCTTGTTTATTCTTTTAGATTCTCACACCAGTGAGACAATATAACATTTACACATGTGGGTATGGTTTATTTCACTTACAAGTATGGTCTCAAGTTGTATCCATTTACCTATAAAAGTATTAAATTTATCTTTTTTATGGCTGAGTAGAATTCCATTATATAAAAATACCATGGATATCTTTTTTATCCATGCCTCCGTTGATGGGCATTTGAATTATTTCCAAGATTTAGCTATTACAAATTGTGCTGCTATAAACATAGGTGTATATGTATCACTGTGTTATAATGTTTTTAATTCTTCTGGGAAGATAGCCAGCAGGGAAATGACTGGGTCAAATGGGACCTCTACTCCTAGTTTTTAAAGGAATCTCCACACTGATTTCCACAGTGATTGCACCAGTCTCCATGCCTACCAACAGTGGAGAAGGGTTCCTTTTTCCCCACAGCCTTGCCAGCATTTGTTATTGGTGGTTTTCTTGATGATAGCCATTTTTTCTGGAGTTAGATAGAATCTCAGTGTTGTTGTTTTAATTTGCATCTCTTGAATGACAAATGATGTTGAACATTTTTTCATGTATTTATTTGGTGTTTGTATTTCTTCACCTGAGAAGTGTGTATTCATCTCAGATGCCCATTTTTTGATTAGGTCTTTAAATTTTGGGGGTTGAATTTTTTTTCCATTCTTTATGTTTTAGATATAAGTCATTTGTGTGAGGAACACCTGGCTATAATTTTTTTCTACTCTGTGAGTTGTCTTTTTACTTGTTGATTTCTTGTGTTGTGCAAAAGCTTTTTAATAAGGTGAGATCTCATTTGTTGATTCTTTGTTGTATTTCCTGTGCAGTCTGGATTTTGTTCATGGAGTCTCTGCCTATACCTGTGTCTTTAAGATTTCTACCTATTTTCTGTTTCAGCAGATTTAGTGTTTCTGCTTTAATATTTAGATCTTTAGGACCAGGGATTTAGGTCAGTGGCCTACATACCTGCCTGGCAGGCATGAGGTTGTGAGTTCAAAAAACAAAAAAAGGGGTTAATATTTAGATCTTTGATCCATTTTGACTTTAGTCCCTGGTGATACACATGGGTCTAATTTTAGTGTTTGGCATGTGAAAAGCCAGTATTTCCAGCACCATTTATTAAACAAACTATCTTTCTTCCAGCGTACATGTTTGGCCCCTTTGTCAACAATAAGGTGGTTCAGTGTTTGTAGTTGCGTCTGCATCTTCTATTCTGTTCCACTGATCCTTATGTCTGTTTTGTTTTTGTTTTGTTTTGTTTTGTTTGTTCGTTTGTTTTGCCAGTACCGTGCTTTTTTTTTTTATCACAGTAGTGTGTAGTATAATTTCAGGTCAGGGATTGTGATGCCCTTTACTTGCCTTTGTTCCCCAGAATTGCTTTTGCTATTCTAGATCTCTTCTGCTTCCAAATGAATTTTTTTTAAAAGAATAAAACGAAACAGAATAAAGCAAATCAGAACAGAACAGTGCAAGAGATACAGGACCTCAAAAATAAGACAACAGGAAATCAACAGTGGCTACCATAATGTCTCTCATTTTCTTCAAAATAGCTGTCCATACCATCACACACAGGAAAGTCAAACAAAACAAAACAAAACAAAACCAATCAAAACAAAAGAATGAAAGCATTACAGGACTTCAAAACAAGATGACAGAAAATCAACAATGGCTACCATAATGTCTCATTTTATTCAAAATAGCTGTCCATTTCTTCACACATAATAAAATCAAATAAAATAGAATAAAACCAATGAAAACAAAAGAATTAAAGCATGATAGGACTTCAAAACAAGATGATAGAAAATCAACAGTGGCTACCATAATGTCTCGTTTTCTTCAAAATAGCTGTCCATACCATCACACATAATAAAATTAAAACAGAATAAAACCAATCAAAATAAAAGAATGAAAGCATTATAGGACTTCAAAGCAAGGTGATAAGAAATCAACAGCAGTTACCATCATACATCCCATTATCTTCAAAACAACTCCCCATACTGTCAAACACAGTAAAATCTAACAAGACAGAATAAAACCAAACCTAGCAAAACTGTGAAAAATGATACAGAAATTCAAAACAAGATAATAGGAAATTAATAGTGGGTCCCCCTTTCCCTTTTTCAGGCATTTCCTCCCCTCTCACTTTCATAATATCTGTTGTGGTTTTGGGTTCCCACTAACTCCTTCAGTTTTTTCATGCTGGGGGTATAACTCAGTGTTCACTCGTATGAGTCCAAACCATTTCACCCACGAGCATGATCTCCAGTTGCATCCATTTACCTACAAGAGCCCTGAGATTATGCTACTCTATAGCTGGGTAGCTTTCCATTGTATGAAAATACCATGTCTTTCGTATCCATTCTGTGATTGATGGGCAAGTTACCCTTGCTTTTTTCTGGTCTCCTGTCATGTGGACCAATTCTTTTCTCTCCTTTGATTTTCAGTCTGTGAAATTCCTTCTGAGTTACTTGTGTTTCTTGTATACAGTATATTGATGGATCTTGTTTCTTCATCCACTCTCCCTGTTTCTTTTTATTGATGAACTGAGACCATCTACATTAATGGTTACAACCATCATGCATTGGTTTGTCTCTGCCATGTTATCCTCCTGCTGTTGGCCCTCTGCTTTTCCCCTTCATTCAGTTGTGTGTCCTGTTTGGCAATCCTCTGCTGCTGTTCGTGGAACCATGATCATCTTTATCTCTCTCACTCTAGAATATCCTTCAGTACCCTCCATAGGGTTGGGTTGGTGGTCATGAATTCCTTCAATTGTTCTTTATCATTGAAAGTATCTTATTTCTCCATTAATTTTGAAAGATAGTTTTTGCAGGATACATCAGTCTGGGTTGGAAGTTGTTTTCTTTCGGGACTTGAAACACTTCACTTCAAACTCTTCTTGACTTGATGGTTTGTGTTGAGAAGTCTGCTGTGATTCTTATTGGTTTTCCTTTATAGGTGATCTGTTTCTTTCTTTAACAGCTTTTAGTATTCTGTTCTAATGCTAAATTTCTGGGATCTTATTATACATCTGGGTGTAGATTTATTTTGGTTATGGCTAGTTGGAGTTCTGTATGCCTTGCTTATCTGTATGCCAGATCATTTCCCTATGTTGGGGAAGTTTTCTGCTATTACTTCTGTAAATAGTCTTTTTATGTCATCTTTTTATGACCGCTGCTTTTTTCTGACATCTGTTACTCTTAAATTATTTTTCTTTGTATTGTCTTGTAGTCATTCAGTTGTTATTTCCTGGTTCCTTGTTATTTTTAGGAGCTCTTTCCTTTTACCATCACTAGCTGCAATTCTGTCTTCAAGGTCTGAAAGTCTATCTTTAGTCTCTTTCAAGTGGTTTTGCCGTCTCTCAACTTTTTAATTTCCTGGATATCTCTTTGAGTCTGTTTCATGCCTTGTAATTCCTTTCTATATTGTTCATTCAAGATTTCCATCATTTTCCTGTGCTCCTCTTCTTTAGATATGCTCAGCAATTCTTTCATTATGTTTGTGATTTCTTCTTTTACCTGGGACATTATTTCTGATCTGATTACTTTTATATCTCATGAAATTGTTTCTTTCTTTGCTATCCTCTCGGAGATTTCATGTGTGTGACTTCCTTTTTCTTCCATGACTGTATCTCCCAGGCTTGTTCTGTGTGGGCTGAAGGTCTAAGATTTGTTTTTGCTCCTTTTTCTTGACATTCTCCTGGGTTCCTCCCAACAAGCCAGTTGTGGGGTCCCAGGCACTTCCCACATTGGCTGCCCCTCCATGGTGTAGGGGAGTGGGACAGGCACCTGGGTTTCTCTAAACCCGGGTTCCCAGGGAGGTAGCAGGATGTGGGGTGAGCTTCTCCAGACCCATGCTACTACACTGGGGTTTCCCTAATGGTCAGGGGTGTGTAGTGGCAGGACTACTGCTTCTCTCAGCCTGCATGTCCACAACAGGACTCCCCCAATGGTGGCAGGCACATGGGTGTGTTTGTCTGATTCTCCCAATGGGTGCTGAAGGCCCGAAGGAAGCAAGGGTCTCCAATCGTGGCCTGCAGGTGCACAGGGAGTATCTATCTTTTTCTTCTTTTCCATGCTGGTTACCTAAGGGAGGCAAGCTTTCCAGCAGCAGTGCTGGGCGTGCAGGGGCAGATCTAGCTGCATCTCCTTGCCCACACTAGCTGCCTATAGGAAGCAAGCTTTCTGATGGTGGCAGTGGGCGCCCAGGGGTGGATCTGGCTATGTTTCCCTGCCCGCGCTGGCTCCCTGCCAGAAGCAAGCCTTCCAATGGTGGCAGCAGGTGCATAAGGGCAGAACTGTGTAAATGAATTTTAGGAATGTTTTCTCTAGTTCTGTGAGGTATGCTAATGGTATTTTGATTGAGATTGCATTAAGTCTATATAACAGTGTTGGGAGTATGGCCATTTTCACTATGTTGGTTCTTTCTATCCATGAACAAGGGATATTGTTCCATTTTCTGATCTCTTCTTCAGTCTCTTTTTTCAGAGTACTGTAGTTTTCAATGTATAGATCCTATACTTGTTTTGTTAGATTGATTCCTAAATATTTTGGTTTTTGGATGCTATTGTAAAGGGTGTGATTTTCCAAATTTCTCTGTGACTTTGTTTCTTGTGTATAGGGATGCTATTGATTTTCAAGTGTTGGCCTTGTATCCAACTACACTACTGAATTTGGTTATTAAATCTGTAAGTCTTTTGGTGGAGCTTTTAAGGTCTTCTATGTAGAATATCTTGTCATCTGCAAATAATGATAATTTAACTTCTTCTTTTCCTATTCTTATTCCTTTTATTTCTTTCTCTTGTCTAATTGCTCTGGCTAGTGTCTTCAGAACTATATTGAATAGTGGAGGTGATGGTGGATATCCTTGTCTTGTTTCTGATTTTATAATGAGAGCTTTCAGTTTTTGACTATTTAGTATGATGTCAGCTACTGGTTTATCATAGATGGCTTTTATCAGATTAAGATAAAGACCCTTTGTTCCATTTTTTCCATAGGGTTTTTGTCATGTGTGGGTGTTGGACTTTGTCAGATGCTTTTTCTACATTTGTTGAGATGATCGTGTGATTTTTGTCTCTGATGATATGGTGTGTTACATTTATTGATTTGCATACGTCGAACCATCCCTGTATCCTCCATGGTGTGTAATCTTGATGATTTGCTGCATTCTGTTTGCCAGTATCTTATTGAGGATTTTTGCATCTATGTTCATTAGGAAGATTGGCCTGTAGTCTTCTTTTTTGGTTGGGTTCTTCTCTAGTTTTGAAATCAGGGTAACACTTCCCTCCATAAATAATTTTGAAAGTATTGCTTCCCTTTCAATTTCATTGGGGTTTCAGCATTAGTGACATTAGTTCTCCTCTACATTTCTTGTGGAATTCAGCCATGAATCTGTCAGGGCCTGGGCTTTTCTTTGTTGGTGAATTTTAAATTACATTTTCAGTTTCATTGGCTGATACTGGATTATTTAGAATTTTTATATCTTCTTGATTTAGTTTTTGCAGTTGGGTTGTATCTAGGAGTCTGTCCATTTCTTCAGTGTTTTCCATTTTATTATAATATAGGTTCTTGCAGATATTGATGAGCTTCTGAATTTCTGTAGGATCTGTTGTGATTTCCCTCTTTTCATTCCTAATTGTTTGAAATTGTGTTTTTTCTTTCCTCTTTTCAGTGAGGTTGGCTTATAGTTTATCAATTTTATTCTTTCAAAGAACCAACTTTTGATTCATTGATTCTTTGTATTTTTTTAGTCTTAATTGCATCAATTTGTGCTCTTTATAGTTTCCTCATATGAGCTTTGGTTCTGATTTGTACTTCTTTTTCTAGAAGTTTGAGGTTCAACATTAGGTTGTTTATTTGAGCTCATTTTGTTTTCCTGATGTGAGAGTTTGTCACTGTAAATTTCCGTCTTAGCACTGTCTTCATTGGATTCCACAAATTTTGGTTTGTTGTATCAGCATTACAGTTTAATTGTATACACAGTGTAATTTTGTGCTTAATTTCCTCTGTGACCCTTTGGCTGTTCAGAAGTGTGTTAATTTTCATGTGTTTGTGTAGTTTATGTAATTTCTTTTGTCGTTGTTTTCCAGTTTCATTGAGCTGTGGTAAGATAGTGTTCAAGAAATGGTTTCAGTTCCTTTAGATTTACTTAAACATGTTTTGTGGGCTAGTATGTGGTATATTTTCGAGAATGTCCCTTGTGCAACTGAGAAGAATGTGTATTCTGATGTTTTGGGGTGGAACACTCTGCAGACATCTACTAAGTCCATTTGTCCACAGGCTTGGTTTAATTCTAATATTTCTTTGTTGATTTTTTTGGTCTGGTCAACCTGTCTACTTGAAAGAGTGTATTAAGGTCCACCACTATAGTCATGTTAGTCTTATTTGGTTTTTCATGTCTGTTAATACTTGTTTTATGTAGTTGGATGCAGCAGTGTTTGGTGCATATATATTTATGATTGTTATCTCTTCTTCTTGGAGTTTTCCCTTAACAAGTATGTAGTAACCTTCCTTGTCTCTTTTGATCAGTTTTGGCTTAAAGTTTACAATGTCTGCAAATAGAATAGATAACCCTGCTTTTTTCTTGGTTCCTGTGGCAAAAGAGAATTGTTTTCCATCCTTTGACTTTTAGTTTATGAATTTCTTTTTGGGTTAAGTGTGTTTCTTGAGTGCAGCATATTGATGGATCTTGTTTCTTGTTCCATTCTTCCAGTCTGTTTCTTTTGATTGGTGAGTTGAGACCATTTACACTGATGGTTATATCTGATATGTATTGACTTATCCTTGTGATGTTGTTTTCCCGTTGTTTGTTTCCTGTCATTCTCCTCTATTTAATTTCTTGCCCTACTTGGTGGTTTCTTTCTATTGGTGTTTGTGTGTTTGTGGCCTTTGTCATCTCTCTCTCTCTCTCTCTCTCTTTTTTTTTTTTTTTTGGTCAGTACTGGAGATCGAACTCACAACCTTGCGTCTGCCAAGCAGGCACTTAAGCCTCTGAGTCAGACTCCTGGCCCTATTTTTTTCGAGGCAGGGTCTCACTGTGTTCAGGCTGGCCTTGCTCACACTGTAGCCCAAGTCAGCCTGGAACTCACAATGCTCCACCTACCTCAGCCTCCCAAGTGCTGGGATTAAAGGCATGTGCCACCAGGCCTGGCTGACTGTTTCTGATATATCCTTCAGGGCATTCCATAGTCCTGCTTTGGTGGTCATAAATTTCTTAAATTGTTCTTCATCATGGTAGTTTCTTACTTCTTTGTTGAATCTGAAAGATAGTTTTGCAGGGTACATTAGTCTAGGTTGAAGATTGTTTGCTTTTAGATCTTTAAAAACCTCACCGGGCTCTCCTTGATTTGAGGGTTTGTATTCATAAGTCTGCTGTGATTCTGATGGGCTTTGCTTTTTTTTTTTTTTTTTTTTTTTTTTTTTTTTTTTTTTTTTTTTTTTTTTTTTTTTTTTTTTTTTTTTTTTTTTTTTTTTTTTTTTTTTTTTTTTTTTTTTTTTTTTTTTTTTTTTTTTTTTTTTTTTTTTTTTTTTTTTTTTTTTTTTTTTTTTTTTTTTTTTTTTTTT